>JAWNLC010000831.1:7115000-7125000 GCA_035041535.1 Drosophila cognata
ACATATTTATATATATATTCATATGTATATTAGTGTTCGTGTGTATGTGTGTTTGTGTGTGTATGTAAGTGTGTAAGTGTCTAAGCTTTGCGCTTTTCGCTTAAGTAAGTCAAAAATTGTTGCTGTTGCTGTCTCATTCTGGCTACTTTGCTGCCGCTTTAACTGCTGCTGCTGCTGCTGCTGCTGCTGTTGTTGTCTCGTTCTCATCAATTGTAGTTGTAGTTGTTGTTATTATGCAAATAGTTTGCACCGTTGTTGTTGCTGTTGTTGTTGTTGTTGTTGTTGTTATTGTTGTTATTATTATTGTAATAGTAATAGTAATAATAATAATAATTTAATAACAAACTAAAATCGTTTCACTATTGCGGTAGCTCATCCTTTGTATCGACAGGGCTGGGTGACAAAAACTTTCGCGCATACTTGGGAAAATGCGTTTTCTCGTGCGCCTTGAGGATCGTTGAGCGTGAGAAAGTTTTTCCGCACATTTGACATCTGAATGGTCGTTCACCTGCAATTCCCACACAAAACGACACGTTTTTGTTGCGGGGCCACAAAAGTATGTTCAATATGTCAGATAGAGGATAAAACATATATTCTTCAAATCATCTCATATCTTATGTGTGTGAGTGTGTGTGTGAGTGTGTACGTTCTTTTGTGAGCTTTTTGAGATTTACAATGGGACCAAAATCAATCATAAGTGGACTTTTCATACTCTTCTTGGAGAACAATCACTATCAGTACACGCCAAAATTTTGGGAATTTTAATCTTTATCTTTTTGGTGGGGTTTGAAATAGATATGATAGTAGATTGGGCGATTTTAAATCGCGTTGTGAAGGGTACGCAGCCTTATGATTAGCAAATTGAAACTAAATTCAAGCAAACTTGAACTTTTACAGCTTATCACGGATTGACATCGAGCTTAAAGTTAAATCTGAAAGTTGAATATAGTTAAACTTAAAAGCAAAAGGCTCAAAGTTTTATAATAGTTTTTTTTTTTAAAGAATATATATATAAGATAAACTCAGAATATCAAAGAAGGTACTCAAGATGTGATTAGAGATATATATATATATTCTTTCCTGTTGGGTTTCAACAAAATTCGCGCCAAAGCTCTTGACAAGAATGAATGTTGATTCAGTGGATGATCGATGGTGTGTATGAATAGGGTCTGTATGGATATGCATAGTAATCGATCCAACTTGTGGGTCGTTGGTAGAGACTTACCCGTGTGCACGCGACAATGATCTTTCATGTGGTGGCGCAGCTTAAACGCTTTGCCACAAAACTCACATTTAAATGGTCGATCACCTGTATGTACCGACAAATGCGTGATCAGTGATGTAACATCGGGAAAACTTTTAGCACAGAACTTACACATGACAACACTATTCGGATCACTTGACGCGCCGAGCAACGAGGCGGCCGACGAGCCGGACTGCGCCGCTGCCGACGCTGCGGCGGACGTTGAGGGCGACGAAGAGCCACCGCCGCAACCACCACTGCCGCCCATGCCACCACCACCACCACCGCTGCCGCCACAGCCACTACCACCCGCTGAACCGCTGCCCAGCAGCATTCCGGCTGTTGCGGACCCAAGGCCACCATTGCCCGATGTGGATGAGCCGCTTAATCCGAGTCGACCGCCAGCACCACTGGAGCCGGGTGCCCCACTGCCTGCAGCTGCCTCCAGGCAGCTGGCCGTCAAGCTTTGTATGGTGCAGCTGACGCCGTGCAGCGCTATCTCCATTTCAATGCCCAAGGCGGCGGCCACAGCGGCCGCCTGATCCTGCGGATCCGTGCTGCCGGTGCTGGCTGCCATCGCCGCCTGGAAGGCAAACGGTTGCGATAAGGCGCCTATGTTGAGGTCGTGGGCCGTGCGCATCTGCGAGTGGAGCAGTGCCGCATGAGAGGCGGGCTCGCGATACTCGAGCGTCTTCAGCGAGTGCGAGAGGAGGTGACGCGTAAGTTTGTTTTGGTTGGGGAAGGCGGCGCCGCAGTATATGCATGGCAACAGGTGCAACGGCGGCGGTGGCGACGTTTGCGGCTGCTGCTCGTGGGCAGCGGCTGCGGCTGCGGCGGCAACGGCTGCGGCGGCGGCGGCTGCGCTGCTGCTGCTGCTGCTGCTCATGCCGCCGCCGAGGACCGCGCCAACGCCCACAGCGTGTTGTTGGGGCGATTCGGACGTTTCCTGGAACAAACACCAAACAAAAATCCAACATCAACTTCTTTACGTTTCGTTTTTATTTTTTTTTTTTTGTATTTTTGTATTTGTATTTTGCAATTTTTCGTATTTTATTTTATATTTTTTTTTTTTTTTAGGTATTTTCAGTTTCAGTTTTTGCTTGCAATCGATCGATCGATAGTTTTTGCTTAGCTCTTTATGTTATCGATATGAGTGCCATTTATTTTGAATCGCTATCGTTATCGCTTCTCATTTATTTTTGCTTTTCTTCGTTTTCTTTGTCTTTACAACTATTTTTTTTTTAATACTGTGTTTTTAACCCTTTACAAAACATCAAAAAATTATTTAAAAAAAAAAAAAAAACAAAATAATAAATAATACAGATTTTATACTTCATTTTCTGTGGTTGTACTTTTACTTCAGTAGACAGAGCGAAAAGGAGAGACGTAGATAGAGAGAGAGAGAGAGAGAGAGAGAGAGAGAGAGAGAGAGAGAGAGAGATAGAGAGAGGGATAGAGAAGTTCAGATGGAAAGAGAGATATAGTAAGAGCTTCAAAACTAATACAACGAAAATGAAAATAATCAGAATTGGAACCATATAATAGAATGAAACAATAATAATAATTAATGTAGAGTATTTTTTTCTCACTCTTCTGGTTGCTTTAGGCCAGGAAAAACAAACATTTCTCAACTGGATATCAATCAATCAAAAATGAATTACGTTTACAGTTACAAAATCAAGTTTGCTATACTTTAAGGTCTGCCTCTTCTCGCTTTCGCATATTCATTAAGTTACATTTTATATTGACTTGTATAATTGACATATATATATATATAAATAATTATATATATATATATATAAATATTTATATATGTATATATATGAAAGATAAAGGAAGAGAAATATATATGTATATATATATAATTATTTATAGAGAAGGATAGAGAAAAAAATAGAATAAATAAAAATCATTACAAAGGTTACATTTGTCGTTTTTTTTGTTTTGTTTTGTTTTGTTTTTGCAAGGAAATAACACAACATTAAATCAAAATTATAAGAAAGTAATATATATGTGTATATCTGATATCATTATAGAGGTAGAAGAGAGCGGAAACTAGTTGCAAAAGCTAAAATGGCCGCCAGAGCTCAGCTGGCGACGCTCTCTCAGCCCTGCGCCTCTGCTACAAACTATCAAGTTGCAATTTTTGTGAGCTCGAAGCTCTACTTAACTATTGACTTTACATATCTTTCAACTTGGCAGGTGATGCCAGTAAAAACAAGAGGGGGTTTCAGCATGTCATTCGTTGTGTATTTATTGTAGTTGTTGTTTATTATCTATAACTGCTTTTTTTTTTTTTTTTTTTTGCTTTTTGTTTTTTTTTTGTTTTGCTTGCTGTTGTACTAAGTTATTTTGCATTTCTAGAATTTCGATACAAACATTTTTATATATATTTGAATATATATATACATATATAAGTGATATGAATGTATATATATACTTTTTTGTTTTTGTTTTCAAGAAGTTGAATTTCGATTTTTGTTTGGGCGTCGTTCGAAAAACGTCACATAATCGTACGTTAATAATAATAGTTTTGCTTTTTGTTTGATTTTTTTCATTATTTGTTTGGTTGTTTTTTGTTTTTTGTTTTTTTTTTGTTTTTCGGTTTATTGGTTTTTGTTTTACATTTTTGTGTTTTTGTAAGTTTTGGTTTTTGTAACATAATTTTTGGTTTGGTTCAAACTTATTGTTAAGAATTTATAACTTAAATTTCACGTTCTGCTTTTTGCAAATTGTGCAATAGAATTTTGTTAAGTTTTAGACGCGTATTTTCAGTACTTTTTTTGATTATTGTTTTTTTTGGTTTTACTCGAACTGGTTCTTCAAATCATGAACAAAATTTTGCTTCGGCAAAAAATCGAAAAAACAAAACGAAAATATTTTCAAAAATCTGAAGTATGAAAAAAGAGTTTTCACCACGTAACTTTGCCTACTTCTTCTTTGCTTTTTTACTTTTGCTCAAAAACCAAAAAAGAAACAAACAACAAAAATGAAAAAAGAGATTTTTTTGTTTTTGCCAATTTTTGCGTCAAAATTTTGTTACACAAGAAATTATAAAATTAAAAATAATATATTATAAATGCTTATAAGAAATTTTGAAAAATTATAAACAGGTTTGTGTGGCTACCGCCGCCTTGGTAACATACAAAATATTCCAAATCAATTGAAAAAAATAAAATAAAATAAACATACAACATTTTGGAAACAGTAGAAAACAAACTCAGCAGCTCTGTAGCTTTTGTTGGGCCAGATCGTGTTCTTTTTTTTTTATAATTTCGAATTAAAAATTTTGGTCAACTTTGATTTCAGATCAGTTGAAAACAAAACAAAAAAAAAAAAAAAAAAAAGGATTTAAGTCCAAAGTATTTTCAAGAAGTTTTCTACTTTTTCCTGCCGTTGCTGCACTCTTTTTTCACACAGCGAATGGGAAATTAAATATGCCAGTTGAGCACTTGGTGCATGGAATAACTTTGATCTCATCCGAATGATATAAACTAAATGATCTTTTAAGAAAAAGTAACGTTTGAAATTTCATTTGGCACAGCCTCATTCAAAAAACGTAGATCAACTTCTTGACAATATTATTATGAAAATAAACAAAAACAATAAAAAGAAACGAAAAAAAAAAAAAACTCAATCAATCAATCAATCAATTAGTCAACTTTGAACAGCGAGAAACAAAAGGAAGGAAATCAGAAATATCAGCTTGAAAACGTCGCCACAATTTGAATCAACCAACTGAGTTCAAATTGAAGAAGCTCACAGACAAGTAAGGTACTCAAGTACGTTAGCCGTAAGGTTCAAGAGGCCTTGAGAAACATTGACAAACAGTTGATCTGGCATTGCGCACATTTCACAAACCCCAACTCAGACAAGTTGAATGGAGTCAGGCAAGGAGTCACACACAGCACAACGGGGGACAGCTGGCAACGCTCGTTACGTATCGTCTCGAATGAAAGCTGGCAACGCCTACGTTTCGCCGCTGGCAATGCTGCCACTCGCTGTTAATCTTTAATTTCTTAACGAGGGTCGACAAAGCTTAATACATTTTGTATGATGGGTTGATTTGATTTAGTCGATAATACATATATATAAACTAATACATACACACGTTTATATATTATATACACATAATATATATGCACATGTACATATCCACATCTGTATATATGCCAAATTGTGAAATACCTAGAGTAATAGACAGATCCGTAGACTTATACATATACATAATATGCCATATAAGAAGATACAATATGTGATTAGATAATATTTGTAAGCACATCTGGTCACATTGATTCAATCGAATTATTGAGTTTACATTTCTTTTAAACTTAGTTTTAAATAGCTTTAGAGTACAACAACGATAAATGATATGGTACAAAGGCATTATATTATGTATATATATACGAGTATATTATATATTTTAAAACAGACAGAGCGAGTTACATATTTTGTAAAAAGAGTTACACAGATAGACAGAGAGATAGACAGTTAGACAGTTAGAAAAAAGAGAGATAGACAGATAGATAGATATATAGATAGAATAGAGAGATAGAGAGTTTATGAAAACAACGAAATTAAAATTGAACAACATCGAGGTACCAAAACATCAACAAGTAAAACACAACATCAAAACAAACACACACACACACATATGCACAAAGGTAAATTTCTTGGCCAAAAACAATAAATAAATAAATAAATTCTAAGCACGGCAAATTGCAAAACAGTAAAAACACAAACTAAATCCTATTGTTAAGGAATAAATAAATATATATATATATCTGTGACGAGTCGAGAGCCCAATTGATTTAGTAGTTTTTGGCTGTGAACTTTTATAAACTTAAGGACACTAAATGTGTCATTGCCTAGCAGCGTTCTAGCTCCTTGACAATTGTCACTGATATTTAATCCGTTCTCGTTGCTTTGCCAAGTATTTTTTTGTAGCTCATTCCATGTTCTTTATTTTGTGCAATACTCTCCAATTAACGCACTCGTTACGAACTTCTTCTAAGTCACTTGTTACTCGTTGCTTTTTAATGTTTTTCTACTTCACTTGCTACTCGTTACTGTGCGCAGTTCTTCTAGCTCACTTGTTGCTCGTTGCTGTACAAAGTTCTTCTAGCTCACCCGTTAATGATTGCTTTACAATGTTTTTCTAGTTCACTCGTTACTCGTTAGTTCACAAAGTTTTTTTTTTTTTTTTTTTTAGTTTCCTCGGCGGTTTTCTTAGTTCTCCCATTTTTAATTTCTGATAGCTCACCCGCTACTCGTTGCCTTATGGAGTTCTTCTCGTTAATTCGTTACTAGTTGCTTCACGAAATTCATGTCGCTCAGTCGTTAGTCATTGCTTAGCTAAGTTTTTCCACGTCACGCGTTATTCGTTGCTTTTCGAAAATCTCCCAGCTCCTTCGTTACTCGTTACATCTCGAAGTTCATCTAGCTCGTTCGCTGCTTTTACATTAGCCGTTGCTCTATGAACTTCATCTAGCTCACTCGTTACTCATTATTTTACGAAGTTCTTCTAGTAACTCACTCTTAACCCATAATTTCTGCAGTATTTTTGAGCTCACCTGATGATTTTAAAGAATACTTTTTAGTAAGATGAATGCAATTGATGTACTTATAAAAGTGGCCATTTTATAATTGAAAATTCAAATGAAACTCTAAGACAATAAAAATCATATATAGTAAACATACATACATACATACAGACATACATACAATACAATACATACATATATATAAATATGTATTATTGAAAATTTCACATATAATATAACGAAAATAAATACATTTAGCTTATGGAAAAATAGAACACACACATTTACCATTTACATAAACGAACAACGAACGAACGATTTATGTAAAAGCGTTCCACATTTAGATAATACATAGATATATCAGAAAAAAAACATTGGTATGTATACGTGTATGTATATGTGTGTGTGTGTGTGTGTGTATGTTTGGTGTGTGTATGTGTGTATAGCATCAATGTTGTTAATTAGATTTTGGTTTTTTTTTTTTTTTGTGTTTGTTGCTGTTTGATTGTTAAACGAAATTGTTTCGTTGGTTTTCTTTCTTCTTTTTTTTTTCAATCATGTAACTTAAAAAACACCAAAAGCGCTTTAGTACGATATTCTTGTTTATAGTTAATGCATTTTTATAGATAATATATATATTTTTTTTTAGCTTGTTTGCTTTTCCTTTTTTTTTTTTTTTTTTATTTAATTGCACAACGTTCTGGGAACATGTTTGGTTTTTACTGGACCCCTCTTGTTTTCTAGGTTGAATTGATGATATACTAAGCAATGTTTGCTGATCTTCTTCTTCTAAGCTTTTTTCTTTACTGTTTTTTCGTTTGAATTTTATTTCATAGGTATGTTTTGATTGGGATTATTATTATATAGTATGTAAAAGCACAACACACAGTTTGACACATTGAAATATATTAATAGATACGAGTAGATAGTTAAATAGAGAGAGAGAGAGAGAGACACACAGAGACAGAGAGAGATAGATAGAGAGATAGAGATAGAGAGAGAGAGAGACAGAGAGCTTAGGGCGAGGCAGTTAGCGTGTAAGGCAAAGACAGCAAGATAAGTAGCACAAATTACATACATAATTATATTGATAAGTATTAAGTATATTTAAGTAAAGTATTCAAATCAACAAAAAACAACAAAAAGAAGAAGAAATAATTATTCTTAAATATTCCACTAGTAAAACATATGCAAAGTTATTTGACAGAGGGTGGTTCCTATGGCATGGAAATAGTATTACATACAAGTAAAATAAACAATACGCCAATTCAAATTGCGGGAGGGTTTAGATCTCGGGAATAGTCCAAATTTATGTGCAGTCAATTTTATTTAATCGGTTTAGCCAAATTATTATATTTCGTTCATTATTTTCATACATTTTCGAATTTTGATAATTTCTTTTTAGGGGTTTTGTTGTTTATACGGTTTCGGTTTTTATAAAGCGCAAAAGCCAAGTTAGAATTTTATATATTCAAGTGGTTTTTCTGGATCGTTTTTTTTTTTTTATTTTCGCATTTTCTTTTTTTTTGTATTTTGATGTACTGTGGTAGTAGATTTTGAATATGATAGTAGTATTAGTCGGTATTGATGGTATACTAAAAAACATGCAATACAATCGTATATTAAAAGGTTATGCTACAAGTTGCAATAGTATATACATAAATATTCAGTTTACAGTTTGTATACGTATGTGTAGTATGTTTCTGTGTGTGTGTGTGTGAAGCTGACATATGTAATACATAAAAGGAGTTCAAATTAATAATTTAATTAGCTGTTTATAAGTATAAATAATTGGGGTTTATGGGAAGGCAGTTGCAAGAGAAGTGTATCAGATAGTCGGAGACAACTAAAGAGTATAATTACGAGGGTAATTTGTACAAGTTACAAGTTACACAGTACTCAAAATAGAAGAAAAATACCAATAACTAAGAAAAGTTGTCGAGTTGAGCTTGAAACATGATAAAGTGATTTAGGATTACAGCAAAAAAAAGAAGAAAATTTGCAAATGCTATAATACGCCACAACTACTCAATGAAAACATCTGCAAAGATAAATATCGAGTCGAGTTGCCCTTATTCGAATAGGCATGATAATAATGCCTCAACTTTCGACTTCAATTGGCAAATGTGAATTGAACGTTGCAGCGAGTTTTGCAGTTTTGTGTGACTTTTTGCTTAAAGCAGCTGCCAAAGTTTGGCCCAGTGGTCAAGTGGACAAGTCCAGTGCACCACTAACTCAGAAAGCAAATCCGGACACAGCTGCTACCTGCTACTACCACAACGAGTACTCAGTAAGTATGTGAACATACGTAGATGGGGCGATGTTGCGTGATTTACCTTTTGGCCGACCTTTCTTTGTGCTAAAGGTTTCCATTAGGCAAATTGCAGAGTTGAGCCGAGAGAATTTGGGTGATTTTTTAGATGGCTGTCGCCACAAACGAAATGCGGCATATTTTTCAATAAGGCTGCACAGCAGCAATCTGGGTCACAGATGCATGCATGTGTGTGTGTGTGTGTGTGTGTGTATATCCAATTTGCATTATTCACAGCTGGCCACATTATGCAGGCCAACTTGGACAGCAAGCATTCGCTAAAGATGCTCACACTTTGGCAATTGATTTGCCACTAGAGAGAGACAGCAACAAGGCAACTGCATAACAGCATGCCAGAGCGAAAGAGAGAGAGAGAGAGAGAGAGAGAGACTGAAAGGGAGTAAACAGAGTTCAGTTAGCCACATGTCATTGAACCGTTTACAAGTTCAACGCGCCACCTTTTTGGCTAATGGAATCATTATCAGCGACCCAGACGACAGCCGCTTGCTGCGTCTCAACTCCCGTCTCAATCCTCCCTCATTCCTTCTCCCACCCCTTTTCCCATTCGACTCCCGACTTATCCAGCCACATCAACCATTGAATTTTATGTCCTGACTGCGTCTGTCAGCCCAGCGTCCACCCGCTGCAGCAGCGTCCCATCAGCGACCAGGCCATGCCTCCACCATGTCAATGTCTGCGTCATCGTCTTGCGACTTATCGTCGTCGTCGTCGTCGTCGTCGTCGTCATTTTCGTTGTCGCTATAATAATCAAATATCGATCGATGTGCGTCTGGTTTTGGTTTTTTGGGTTCTTGCCACGAACATTTTCGACGGTTACCAGCCTTCTTCTTGTTCAACTTGCATTCCCTTGCAATGGGCATTTAGATTTTGTCACGATATGTG
>JAWNLC010000831.1:7130000-7200000 GCA_035041535.1 Drosophila cognata
TTTTGCGACATTTTTCCCAGTTATATATTTTTTTTTGCCTTGCTTGCAGTTCACATTGTTGTTTTGTTGCACTTGCGACTTATGTAATAAATTATGTGCAAAAGGGACGAACACGAAATTGCAAATTCAAAACACGAACCGACAAAATGACAAAACGATGAATATGGTGCAAATGCCAAAGTTCGATAAATGTTCGACTTTCTATGCGCTTCCCATAATGCAAAGTGAGGTTAGGTTAGTCTACAATCTCGAATGGAAACTGACTGGAAAAACTTTGAATTCCAATTCTAATCTATTGATTGCAACAGCATAAAAATTGATGACTAAATAAATTCAAGTTAAATATAAATAGTATGAGCACAAATATATCGAGTAAAGAGTAGCGAGTAGCGAGTAGCGAGTAGCGAGTAGCGAGTAGCGAGTAATGAATAACGCGTAACTGCGATTTTACGCGTTCTTCTTAAAGTACAATACACCGGGTAACTGGAGCAGAGTAGGGTATTTGCTTAATTGAATAGTATTGGGTCAAGTAAAGCTGGATGGGGGCCGAGATGGCCACCAGGCCATATTGAAAATTATAGTGTCGTAAACATGCAACTGCAACAACCACGTACAACAACAACATCAACATCAACCCGAAACGACAGGGTTGTGGAAAGGAAAAACAAAATTAAAATAGAAAATAAACAAAACATGGTCAGCAAATAAATAAAAAATGGCCTGGCGAACAAAAAAAAAAACATGGCCAAAGCACAGTGGAGGAGTGGGGAAAGGGGAGAGCGAATTGCAAGCGGAAATTGCTAGCAACGAGAGTGTGCGAGTGTGTGTATGTGTGTGGGGCAACGAAATCCGCTTGCAACACACACACACACACACACACACTAAAACTACATTAGGAGCCAAACTAAAACGAAACGCAAAAAAAAGTACAAAAGGCAAAGAAAAAGAATACAAAAAAAATGACAAATAGCTGTGGAAAAACTTATTGTGGAGAGTGTTTAGAGTAGAATTTGTGTGTTATATACATAAGTGGATATATAATATTGTATATATTATATTACTATATAAAGTACAATGTGTGTGTGTGTGTGTGCGTGATATAGATAAAGATATAGATTACATATATTATATACGAGCAAGAGTGATTTTAGATAGAAAGAGCACTACACATTGAACAACAACAACAAAATAGGAAAACATCAATATATATATATACATATATACATATATATATATATATATGGATGGATGGATATATACAAAGAGAATTTCAAGTTGAACAACTAACATTAGAAATATATATCTTATTTGTTTTTTTGTATTTATGTTAAAGCTTTGCTTGTTAAACAGAAAGTTGAATAAATACTTGTATTTGTTGAAAAAAAGAAGGTATATAAATATATTTTGGATATTATATAGGTTAAATATATATATTAATATTCATATATGTATATACGACTATATATATATATATATTTAGATGTGTATTATATAAGTATGTATATAAAATTCATAGACAAAGAACACGACGAAGAGCAAAAACATATGTTGAGTTTTGATTTGTTTTCTTTGCTTGATTTGGTTTTGTTTTTTTTTTTTGGTTTTTTGGTAATTCTTGATATAGAATATATAGTTTTGATATATATATATATATATATAAATATGCAATGTATATAAAATGGCAGGTATATTAACGACAGACAGAGAGAGAGAGACAGACAAAAAGAGAAAGAAAACAAGTTGAATACTTAATATTGTGTTTTAAATTTAAAGTTGAACAGAGAATTTCAATATTGAATATTAAATTGGGAGACAGATATTTGTGTGTATATTTAGAGAGAGACAGAGAGAGAGAGAGAGAGAGAAAGAGAGAGATAGAGAGACAGAGATAGAGCGTGTAGCCATTTAGGGGGTGTAATAAATATGTAATATTTACGTATTTAAAACAGATAAAATTCTGTCTGATGTTGTGGGTCAATTTGAAACTCAGATTTCTCTGAGAAAGTGTTCTTTTTTTTCAAATTGTTTCAAATTTCTGATGTTTTTTAATTCGAATTTGTTTTCGAGTTAACTTTTGTATAGACATATCGAAGCAGCAAAAGCATTCACTGAATGGATTTTTGAGGGAATAGAGTTTGAGGGGGGGTTGGGGGGAGGGGTTGTTTGTTTTGGTCTGATCAGTGTGAGAAGGTTTTTGGGGCTGAGAGGTTTTGGGGGGATAGCCGGATTGCGGGGTTTGCTGGGAGCTCGATTATGCAACACTTACCGATTCGTGCGAGGCGCGGTAGTCAAGGTCGCCGCCCAGTCCGCCGCCAGCTGATGCCGAACGCGGTTGCATGTGTCTACCGTGACTGCTGTTATCATCCTCACTGCAATCGATTTCTTTCTTGAGGCTCTGCAAATCGAAAAATGATAACAAAACATTAGGAATAAAGGTATCAGTTGCTAGAACTTAAGGTGGAACATGGAGAAGAGGTGAACTTGCAACACTCACCAATGGCACCGATTGCACTGGCAAGAGTCCGGCTACGGAGCCGGGATTCAATAGGCTAGTGGAGCGTCCATCGGCGGCATTGCTGCCGTCGCGCGATGATCGTGACGCTGGACGCGCTGACAGACTTAGATCGGAGGCGCCACCGCCACCGCCTGGCGTTGAGCGGGCTGATTCCATGGCGGCCGCTGCATGGGCCGCTGCTGCGGCGGCTGCATGAGCGGCAGCTGCTGCCGCTGATGATGAGGGCAGCGTGATCAACGGCGATGGTATTACGGTTGAACCCGTTGAGAGATCGACACCGCCGCTGCTCATCTTCATGTTGAGGCCCATATCGTTGCTGCTGTTGTCCGCCTCATCATCATCATCCAGATCCATCTCATCGTCATAGTCATCATCCAGCAACTCAGATTTTGGCTGCAGACCGCCAATGCCGATGCCCGGCGAATGGATCGACGATTCATGCGCTGCCGTCGGCAGCAGCGCATCCTCCTCATCCTCATCGTCGTCGTCATCCTCGTCCTCGCCATGCACCCCCCTCGCCCGCGCACTCTGATGCGCAATGCGCTGCGCGATGTCGCGTGCCGCCGCTGCTGTGGCTGCTGCTCTCGATCGGTCCACAACAATCACATGGTCATCCATGTCGTCCAGCTCATTGTCGTCCGCACGATCATCGTCGTCATCATCATCATCATCATCATCTACGGCAACAACAATATGGCTGCTCGGCTCGGCTGCTGCGTTGGCTGCGCAGTCGCCGTTGCTGCCGCTGGGCGATACTTGCGCTGAGGAGGAGGAGCAGGTGGCCTTCATTTGGTTGTTGTTGTTGCTGCTGCTGTTCTTGTTGATGTTGTTGCTGCTCATGTTGTTGTTATTACTACTGCTGCTATTGTTGTTGTGGCTGCTGTTGTTGTTGTTACTGCTGCTGCTGCTGCTGTTGTTGTTATTGTTGTTGTTGTTACTGCTGCTGCTGCTGCTTGGGTTGTTACTGCTCCTGTTTTTAGTGTGGCTGCTGGTGGCGCTTTCGGGCGGCACAGCAGCGGCGGGTCTTTGATAGAGATCTAGCGGCATTGATGTATCCTCTTCCAGCTCCTCCTCCTCGCCCAGCTGCAGCTGCTCCTCGCCCTCCTCAAGGTCATCGTCCTCATCATCCTCGTCCTCATCATCCTCCAGCAGCTCAATGGCAGCGGTGCCGCTGCTCGCTGGTCGCTTTGGCGGCGTCGGACTGCAACGTTCGCTTGCCTCACGCTTCGCCGCCAATGCCACAGAAGCACTCTCAGCTGCTGCTGCTGCTTGTGTTGGTGTTGCTGCTTGTGTTGTTGATGCTGTTGTTGCTGCTGTTGCTGTGCTTGTTACTGCTGCTGCTGTTGCTGTTGTTGTTGTACTGCTTGTCGTACTGCTCGTCAAAGAGCTGCTGCCGCCACCCGTTGCTGTCGCTGCTGCTGCTGCTGCTGTTGTTGTGGATGCTGCTAGTGTCGCTGTTGTTGCCGCAGTTGCTGTTGATGAGCTGGTTGCTGTCGCTGCTGCCGCTGTTGCTGCCGTTGCATCGAGCGCTGCTGCTGTTGGACTATCTGCCGTTTTGCTGGCACCGCTGGCCTGCGAATGGGGACGCAGTCTATCCGGTTCCCGTTCCGGTTCCCGCAGCGTCGTATTTTGATTTGTCATCTCGGCTAGGCCTTTAACCTACACAAAAATAACAAGCCAGTTCAATAAAAGAGTGAGCGAGAGAGAGAGAGAGAGGGAGTTGGCTACTCACCTTGAGTGATTCGGCTGTCTTGAGCAGCGCTGGCAACTGACAATATTGCACGTTCACCTCGCCCTTGTACATGAATTCAACTAAAGTTTGCAGCTCGGCAAAACGGACGTCCTTTAATATCACAATTGGATGTGGATCGGAGTGCTGCAGAAACAGGCTCTGGAAATATGAGGAGCAGGCCGAGAGGACCACCTGCAACAAGCACAAAACAAACACAAATCACAAAATTAATACAATAATCTAATGTCAGTCGTATAAATATATCTATAAATAATTAATTTAATTATTTCAATTACAGAATACTCTTCTAAATACATTTGTTCGAATATTGAGACTTACTTATATATATATATATATATCTTGAATATTTATGTATTTGTCTGTATATACAAAGCATGCTTTTAGGCTGCTCCAACCTCAGAAAAAGAACTCCAACTCGTCCATATCCTTACACATTGTTTAAGGGACAGGACTATTAGTAGTCCTTGAATAGTCCTTGAAATGAGAACATTTTTCGAGTTTTGATTTGTGGCCAATTAGCTTTTTTCGAATCTTGGAAATCCTTGAGTGCAAATCTATAGTTCAGCCCCTCGCCAGTTCAAATTTGTATGTCCTGCCCAGATTCATATATATATATATATATATATATGTATTACGTTATTATTATTGTTATTTATTTGACGCATTTGGATGAGAAATACAATTTTGCTCAAGCGATCATCCACTTGAGCTCAAATTAACTGTCAGGCACAAGTTGCAGCTAATCGATAAAAATATATATCGATTGGCCATTAGAAAGCAACGCAAAGTGCAACCCAAGGCTCGGCCCAGTTGTGCAACTCGTGCAACTGAAGCGGGGCGCAGAGCGACACAGTGAGTGTAGTGAGAGGGGAGAGGGGCTAAAAACATTTATTAGATTTACGATCAGCGATGGGCAGCAACGGCCCCGCTTTGAAGATGCAGTGCAGCATTTGCAGTCGCAGCGTCAGATTGGCCAACAGCTTGGGCAACTGGTCAACTGGCTGCAGGCGTCAAGGCGTGAACACGCCACGAATGACAATGCGCTGCCAGCAACTGGAATGAGAGCAACTAGCAACAGTTGCTGTTGCCGCTGCAACACTTGCAATAACAGCAACAACAACAACAACAACAACAACAATCTGGTCGCATATCTGTCGATTTTTATGTGCGCTTGCACGCCTTGGGGTATGCAACGCAGCCTGCGCCGACAAGGGGAGTTGTATGCAACACGCGGTGGCGGCAGCAACAGACTGGTGGGTTGAGTCGGGGGCATGTTGTAAATTTTCATGGCTTGGCAAATTGAAAATGCGTCGGCCTCGCATTTCGCATATAGATTCAACCGCTCGACAGTCTCCAGCTCCAGCTCCAGCTTCAGCTTCAGCTCCAGCAGCAACTGCAGCCTAATGAGCTTTTGGCCACGTTTGGGGCAGATGTGAAAGAGATCCAGTTGCTGGCTGTTGCTGCTGCTGCTGCTGCTGCTGCTCCTTTTGCCTGTCACGCGCCGTTTGCGCCAGAATTTATTTAAAAAAAATGCAATCGGCGCGCACACGCCCCCAAACGCAAAACGCGAAAAGCAAAAGGCAAAAAGCAGAAAGCAGAATGCAAAAAGCCGGGACTAAAATGAGCGCTAATAAATTCACGCGCATATTAGTGCGGCGGCGCATCGTGTTTTGGAACTCAGGGCGAGAGGGGGTCCCAGTCTCGGCGCGTCTCTGGCATTAAGAAAATCGAATTTCCTGATTACAACTGGCAACTATGTAGCTAGGCAGCTAGGAGGCAGTTAGGGGGGCGCAGCCGGGGGCAGCTGGGAGCAGGTGGGGGCAGCTAGGAGGCAGCTAGTAGGAGGCGCTGTCCAAGCGGCGCAAATTGGCAACACTTTTAATTGAACGCCGCTGCAGACATCGCTGCCAGCTGCTTGCTGCTTGCTGCTGGCTGCTTGCTGCTTGCTGTTATTATTAACATTTGCCGGGGCATAACGCCCCCAAAGCTAATGAACGCCAAAGGCTTTGATTTCTAACGCCAGGCGCAGTTCGAAAATGTTGCATGTAATTTGCAGCCAAATAGTCAACAACATAAATTGCAATAGATTATGGCCACGCTCGAGAATGGGCTGGGTTGGAATCGGGGGGTGGGTGTTGCATTTCTATATATACATATATATATATATATATATATATATAGTTATATAGATTGCGTGTCGAATGTGTGGGCGTTGCAACTTTCCCATTTCGTTGCATAGCATACATGCTATGTATAAATGTATAAATCGTCAACAGATTTAAATGAAATTACAAAAGGCAGCCAACGCCTCAGAGTTGCACGTGAGACCAATAATCAAATGAACTGGAACTGGAACTGGAACTGTACTTATAACTGTAAATGGAACTGGTATGGGGTACAACATAGTTGGGGGAACTGATCAACTGTAATTGGCACTGCTACCTGCAATTGGCAAATGCAACTTGGGTGTTGCGCCCAGTTGCCATAACTGTGCCACGATCAACTAGAGCAACATTTGCCACATCCTTTAACTGACCAGGCGCCGCCCAAGCAATCGCTAAACCATCTTCTCTGCCAATTGCCGGAGTTTAATTGTGCTCAAATAATCGTGTGAAAAGCTTGCCAAAGAAATGAATTAAAATCAATAAATTTGATTTGCAAACTGTTTAAGCAAGGCAAGATAGATAGAGAGACAGATAGAGAAAGAGAGAGGGAGAGAGAGGGAGAGAGAGAGGGGGATAGGAATAGGGAACCTCTAATAAAATAAAAAAAATGCTAAATATAGATAGTTGGTGTTATTATTTCTGAGGCACGTAGCTTCGCCAATGAACTGCTCGTTTGGCCCACAACAGAAATCAATAAAAGTGAATTATGCTATAATTTCGGCATAATGCAGATTATAGAAATTTGCGCACATTACAAGTGCGGAAGAGCAGCCTTCGAAATGGATTAAAATATTAAAACAAAAAACAAGATATGTAAAAAAAGAAGATACCAACTAACAACAACGAAAAAAAAGAAGATAATAGCAATGTTTGCTGCAGTCGCAAATTGTGCGGATCAGACCCCGGAGAGGCGGAGGAGAGGCCAGGAGAAGGAGTTAGCCTGAGCTGCACAGGTGGGTTGAGGTGGGCCAAGGTGGGTGCATCTGTGTGTATGTGTGTGTGTGTGTGGCAGTAGCGCAGCTTCAAAAGACAGCAAACTGCAGCTGCAGCTTAAATTATATTAAGACATAAATGTGCGACTAGTGCAGAGCCACAGATAGAGGCAGGCACAGGGGCAGAGTCATGGGGCAGAGGCAGCGGCTACAAGAGACTTTAGAGCGTGGAGTTGCACTTGGCAGTTGCAAGTCCAAGTCGAAACGCTCTTCTGGGCACCACAGAAATAGCATCGACAACAACAACAACAACGACAATGAAAGGAGCCGCTTGCGGCAACAAACAGAAATTGCAGCAAAGGCAGCAAAATCTATGCGTCTCTCTGTGTGTGTGTCTATGTATATAGATGTGTATGTATGTATGTGTGTGTGTGTGTGTATGTGTGTGTATGTGTGTGTGTGTGTGTGTGTGTGTGTGTATGCAGTGAAGGCGATATGCAAACATAATAATTTGCATATTTCGCCGCAGTGTTTTGGCGACCCAACTTGGCTCTGATGGTGGTCAAAAGCAGCAGCAGCCGCAACAGCAACAACAACCAGAATATTTTAAGGGAGTGGCCATAATAGAAATGTTAACCTTTTGCAACCAGTGACTCTATTTTTCTTTCTTTTTTTTTTTGCATTTTAACTTAAGTTGGCAGCGTCGTCACACCTATGTATGTGTGTTTACGTATAGCCCCTTCTCACTCACGCATACGCCCTGTTGCACGTTGCACGTTGCTCTATTGCAGCTTGAGCGTCATAAAGCAATCACGTCGCGCCGCCTGTCGAACTGTGTGACTCACAAAACTGTTTGTTTTTCAAAGATTTTTCTAGCTATACATTCCTATATATATTTATGTATCTATATACATATAAGTACTCACGATTCGCAAATGAGCCTATGTGCTTAGTCATCTTTTTCTTCTTCTTTAAACCTTTGTGCCCTTAAATATCGCAATGAAAACGCTTCGATTTTAAATAATTCCACAATGATTTTGATACAGGTATGTACATACATCAACAATATCGAATCACATTTTCGCCAGCTTAGCTACCGATAGATAATCCCGAAACAGATTCCCAGATAAAAAAACCACAACTGAAACTTATGCATATGCATGTTTGTATCTTTGTCTGGCTGGCTTTTGGTGCTGATTAATGGCCTAATGGGCAAGTTTGGCAGCAACAATATAATGAAGAAAAAAGACAAAACAAGAAAAAAAAGAATATGGCATTTCTAATTTAACAACTGCGCTTCAAAAAAAAAATTGCGTTTTTTTTGTTTGCCGACTGCTGCTATTTAATTATTTTCTTAGAGCTCATTTCAGCAACGACGACGACGACGGCGACGTCAACGTCAACGTCGACAGAGAGAGCGGGCAGCAAGCACACATCACATGTTGACCTTGATATTCGCATTCGCAGCGGAACCAACTTTGTGTGCAAGCGTCTGTGTGTGTGTGCGTGTGTCTCTGTGTGTGCGAAGCGGCGTGCAAAGCATTAAGCAAAAGCAGCGTCAGCGCACGCAACGCAGCAGCTGAGAGCTTTAACGCCGTTTGTCGTTAGTGTAGCGTGCGAAACGACAGCAGCAGTACCAGTCAAGGCGGTGGTGGAGTACGGGGGAAAAAAGGAGGAGGAGGAGGAGGAGGAGGAGAAGAAGACGAAGAGGAAGAAGAAGAAGAAGGCAAGGGCGCAGAGCGTTTGTAAAATTTGCGAGTGCGCGGGTGTTTTGTCTGTCTCCCTCTCTCTCGCTCTCTCTGCCACTATATCTGTGTATGTGTATTTGCATATATGCATGTGTATGAACGAGCGTACTAACGGATGGGCGGCGAGACAAGGCGGGGCGTGGCGCTGGCGTTGGGTCGAGCGCACAAAATGTGAATTGCAAAAACGCAGGAAAAAATAAATAAATAAAATTAAAAATTATCTCATCAAATATGGCAGCTGTTCACTTTAAGTACATACATATATATATAAAATAAATAATTACTTTACTTTATATAAATATTATATATATATACATATATATATATTTAATTTTTTTTGTCTCTTGTATTTGGGATTTTTGGGTGCGTTAATTTCTATATAACTTAGGACTTGATTATGGCTATTATGAATTAGTCAATAAACGAAATGCAACAGACAATAAATAATCCACAAGCCACAATTCTCATAAATAAATGAAATCCATTTGAGAGCCATCAAACATCTTGAAACGCCTTTATTTTATTTATGTATTTTTTTTTGTTTTTTTTTTGACTGATTGCACGACGCCGGACGTCGGACGAGTCGCTCTAATGCGACGATGACCTTGGAATTAGAGTCCAAACAAAATTAGTATGGTGAAAAAAAATAAAATAAAGAGAAAAAAATGTTATATGTATAAGCAACGAAACTGAAACCAAAACGCAGCTAAGTGAAAAAAGCCAACCAACCAACCAACAAAGTCTATGCTGATGAGCGAGCGAAGTCTCCAAAAACAAAAAATAATGCTGTGTGTGTGTGTGTGTATGATTTATGAGATGCACATACATACGTATGCATGTGTGTGTGTTTATACAAACATGCAAACAAACACACTCGATGCTTGCATCCTATCAATAAATCTGCTCCAAGTTTGCTTTCAGCTTGAATTCATTCACACGACGCGTACAAGTCCAATCAGCTGTTTTTCACGTCACACGCATTTATTTTGTCGTCTCACGCACATTTTGCGCTCCAGACACAGACGCGCCCCCAAAAATACATGAAAACAAAACAAATGAAATACAAAAAATATACATATACATTTACATGCGTACGAAACATGCGTAGAGACAGCGACGCAATGTCTGATGATGACGTCACAGCAAACAAGTTCGAGTGGAGAACAAAACGCAAAACGCAGCGCACAGCAACAGTCAACGTTGACGTCGCTGTCGCAGCCGCTGTCTGCCCACTTGTTGCCGCCGAAATGACGCACAAAACGCATAACGCAAATGTATATGTTTTGCATGTATGCGTGCTTGTGTGCGTGCTTGTGTGCGTGTGTGTGTGCGTGTGAATGTGATTGAACGAGTTTTATATTTATACACACACAAGTATGCATGCATGCATGTATGCATGTATGCGTGTTTATGTATGTATCTCTGCTTGTACAGCATTGACATTGAACTTGAACTTGAACGTTGCGTTGCGTTGCTTTGCTTTACGCACCATTCGCAGCTTTTAACTTGGCATTGCTGCTGTTGCTGCTTATCAACTTGTGCCGTTATCTGATGATAAAAAGCGTGCGCGTATGTATGTATGTATATATATATATATTTATGTATGTATGCATGTGTGTGTGTGTGTGTGTGTGTGCATGCAATAGTGGAAAGAGTGCGGAGCACGACTAGTCTCCACATCAAGGTCGGCAATGCAAATTTATGCGCACATGCGAGAGAGATTTATTTATGCGAGCGACGCCTGGGCTGCATTGTTTACAATTCGTAATTAATTTATGGCTGCGGCAGCATCGGCAGCTGTGAAAGCTAATTGCAGGTAGTCGCAGCCGTAAACAGCGAACAGAACACGGCGCCACACAATAGCGTCTAAATAATATCCGCCCAATGGTCAGCACACAACAAAATAAAAAATACAAATACAAAAAAAAAAAAACAGCAAACAGAAAACAAAAAACAAACGAAGGGAATTTGCCAATGCTAAATTGCTGCAGCGAGCGAGTGCTGCACGCACAAAAGACGCGCCGGAAAGTCGCTCTGATCGCTCTCTGTCTGTCCGTCTGTCTACGTATCTGTCTGTTTGTCTGTCTGTCCGAACTGTCTGCTGCCATTGTCATTGTCTGTCTGTCTAACAACAATTGCGTGTCGTGTCTCTGTGGTCAGCAACAGCAGCAAAAAGCTTTTGTGGTCATCCATTTGGTAGCCGGAAGCTCGCAAGACGACCAGCGACGATGCGTCGCAGCAGCAGGACAAAAACAGACCAGAGCAGAGGGCAAACAATCGGTAGCACTTGACCCGCCGAAATACCACACACAAGAGGAGCTTAGAGAGGGGGGAGAGAGAGAGAGAAAGGGAGACATTCTTCAAGGTCAGCGACAGCGACAATTATCCCACGCTAAGCAAAAGAAAGGAACAGAAACGCAACTCTTCCCCTTGCCACCGCTGTCCAACAAATAATTGAAAAAATGAAGCACAAATGAAACGAAATGAAAGCAACAACTCAAAAATGGAGTGAGTGTGCGAGTGAGGGAGATAGCAATACAAGAAACATAGCTAAAGCGAAATCGTGCTGATATTGATTTGTGTTGTTGTTGCTGTTGTTGTTGCTGCTGCTGTTAACAATTTGTTGCAAATTGTAAAATGTTGCCAGCAACATAATTTAATTGACGCCGTTATGGGCACGGCAGCAGCAACAGCAACAACACCAACAACAGCAACAATATGCGATCAGATCTTGAACTCGTTACAAGCATTTTGGGCAACGATTTGCAAGCGAAACCGGAAAGAGAACGTTTACCGTTAAGCCGTTTGCATGTTTCGAAGGAGTGGAAATTGAGCATTGTGGGTGTTGTGCGGGCAGCGACGACAAATGATTGCAACGACGGACGGATGACGGGAGCGTGGAGCGGGGAGAGGGGCGTGGTGCTTGTGCAAGCTGGGCAAATTGGATCAAAAAAAGTGTTGAGTGAAAACTTCTAAATTGCTTGCTAAATTTCGGTTGATGAACAAAAACACTTTTTGTATGTATGCACAGGGACTGGGTATGCACATACATATGCACATACATGTACACATACATATACACATACATATACACATACATAGACCTATTACACAAACATATGTATATATTTTGGGCTCAGCATTATTTAAGCTTTAAGACAAGCGAATTGCATACAAAATTTGAATACCTATTTTCTATTTTTTATTTAAAAAAAAAAAAATAAAATAATAAATTAAAAATGATTTACACTCAATCTGCCATTCTGCTCCACTGTGCACTGCACTCAGTTTTCAATAGGGCACTCAAAAGTGTGATTTGTACCCGAGCTGAGTATTTGTTAATCTGCCCAAAAGGCACACACACACATACACATACACACACAGACGTACACCCACCCACCATAATTACACACTCAAGTATTTCAACGAATTTCAAGATACAAACCAAAAATGAACAAAAAACACCAAACAAAAAAACAAAAGTTTAAAAGCTAGCGTTTAAAAACGCGCCAACGCATGCGCGTTTTTATTTTCAGTTCCTGTTGCTGACGTCACATTTCAGAGACACATTTGTGCATAGTTGTGCTGCTGCTGCTGTTGTTGTTGTTGTTGTTACTGGGCCACGCAGTTCGTGTCGAAGCTGACCTTCAAACTGGGTTTTAATTTTGCTGTCTGCCCGGCTGCGTTTTGCCTTTATTATAATTATTGTTGCTAGTTGCTGCTGCTGCTGCTGCTGTTGTTGCTATCGTTGTGGTTGTTGTTTGTTATTCTTGTTGTTGTTGTTGTTGTTGTTGCTAGAAGCTTATGAGCGCTGTTAGAATTATGCCCAGCTTGGAATGGAGACCCGGGCTTTTGTCTACCCGTCGCCGCAGCCGCAGCCGCAGCCACTCACCAACTTTGCATCGCTTGTGCAACAATTACTAATTATATACTATAAGCACACACACACACACACACACACACAGGTACACACATACACACATACATATGGACCTACTGCTATTATATACTAATGGCAGCTAAGCCAGTCAGCCAGCCAGCCAGCAAGCCGACAACTGTTGCTGCTTTAATGAGATACGCTATCTTTCTATACGCGTCTGTATCTCAGTTCAGTTTTTTTTTTTTCGCTCTCCACCCCTCTCTTACCCCCTCACCCGTAAGCATCGATAGATGCGTCTGCGTGTTTGTGTGTGTGTGTGTGTGTTTGCAGTTTTTTTTATAAGTTTTTTGTTTTTGTTTGTTTATTTTTAGTTTTTTATTGTGCTTAAATATAAAGAAAAGATATAAATCTGTTGAAAATGCGCATAATTATAGCCACAACAACAACAACTGAAACAGCAACAACACCTGGCCGCAGACCTGGGGCTTTAGTTGCAGCCTCAGCCTTAGCTTCAGCTTCAGCTTCAGCTTCAGCCGCCTCAGATCGACGGCGTCACCAGCATTTGCAGTCGTGACAAGAAATGTTGTTAATTTTAATTATAACTTTTTTTTGTTGCTATTTTTTTTTGTGTGCAATTTTTTTCTATTTAAAATTTGTTTGCATGTAGGCAACTACAAAAAAAAAAAAAAAAAAAATGGAAAGAAAGATATATGTATAGATATAGATATATATATATATATTTCATTGCATTTTTCTATCATTTTTGTATTTTTTATTTCCGATGAACTGTCGGCGGTCCATTAAGTTTCTCATGTTTAATTATGAGCTCTTACGAATTTCATATTAGGTGTTCTCAATTGATCGTACGAGGGAAGTTTTATCCAACTTCTCTAGTTGAATGATCGTAGCTGGCTTATTGAAAAGCTTTTAAATATTCTTATATAACAATGCATAAGAATACATATACATATATATGCATATATAGTCACGATACTTCCTGCGAATTTTGCCTTCATTTTCGCATAACAAATAGAGCAATAACAATATTTTTGGCATCTAATGGAACCAAAAAATTAAATAAATAAAAATGTTAATTGACAACTGCCAAAACGAGTCAAAACGCAAATAATTCAAACTGAATATCGAACGCAACAAAAACAAAAAAAGAGAGAGAAATGTTGCGAATGCGAGTGTGTTGTAAATTAACAATTATTGGTTATTAACATGACAATTTTATACCACTTTAAAGCATACTCCAGCGACAGCAGCAACAACTACAACAACTGCTTCGACAACGGCAACACACAAACAACAGCAGCAACAACAACAACAACAACGACAACGACAACAACAAACAACAAATGTCGGCAAGTCGCATTTGAAGGCATTTAATTGAATGCGTGAATTGCTTTTGTTGATTGCAGCCAGCCATCATCGTTAGATTCCAGTTCTCGTTGTTCATAGTTGTTGTTGCTCTTGTTGTTCATAGTTGTTGCTGTTGCTGTTGGTGTTGTTGTTGTTGTCGTTGTTCGTAGTTGTTGCCGTAGGTTGCATAGTTGGCCGCGTGAAAACGTGACGTTTGAGAGCTGCTCAGATTAACAGAGATTTGAATGTAAAGAGAAAAAAAAAGCTCGTAACAGCTACAACAACAACAACAACAACTATAACAACAACAGCAACAGCAGCAAAAATTGCACACAGCGAACGTTTTGAATATTTTTGTATAATTTTCCAATTTAAATTAACAGTGTTATTGTTGTTGTTGTTTTCGCTGCTGCTGTTGTCGATTTTTTTCCCAGGCCAAAAAAAAGTGCCGGCAGCAATATGCGTTATTGTTGTTGTTGTTGTTGTTGTTGTTGCTGTTGCTATTGCTGTTGCTGTTGTTGTGGAATGTATTGATATGCAGTTTTTTGTGTTGTTGTCGTTTTATCCGGTTGTTTCTGCCTCTTTGCCATTGTTTTATTGTAGTCGCAAGAATTTGTTGGAAAACAAAAAAAAATATTGAAGCTTGTTGCTGTTTTGCGGTGCATGCCATAATGTGGTAATATAATCAATTGATTGCTAATTGATAATTATAGCAGCGAGTTGAGTAATGCCCAAGCTAATCAAATCGTGTAATCGAAATTTGAGCTGGCAAAATGATTTGCAAATGGAACGCAAAATTGTAATTGCGCTTAATATGCTCTATCTATCTCTATCTCTCTCTATCTCTCTCTCTCCCCCTCACTCTTGCTGTGGCAAATTGGCATGTTTGCCAAAGGCGAATGTGCGGAACGGCATGGAAGTGGCACAGTGTCATTGGTCGCACTATCAACAACAACAGCAACAAATATGCAACATTTTGGAAAATTCTGCTTGTAATTTGTTGTTTTATGCATTTGCAAATTGCTCTAATCGCCATCTTGTTCCATTTCCTGTCGTTCCCATATGCAGACAACAATTGAACATTTACTATTCGACTGTCCCTGTGAATGAGATGGTGTTTCACTTCCACTCCTTCCACAACTTTATTGTCTGAGTCACATTTTCAGTGGTGGTGAATGTTGTATGTACGCACACGCACACGCACACACACACGCACACACACACGCACACACACTTGCATTTGTATGTGTGTGAGACTAATCATCAAATTATTTGTATATTGCATTTTGGGGCCTGTCACGGCGCATTAGCGACGCGGAACATGCCCAATGCGAGAACGGGCGAATGGCGATTGGCGAATGTTGAATGCGGCGCATGAGCAATTCTTGCATTACGCATACGCAACGTTGGCTCCAATTTTCAATTTATAACGAGCAAATAAGCAATCGACAATCGGCAACTGCCTAATAATTGCCACCCACGCAATGTTGCTGTTGTTGTTGTTGCTGTTGTTGTTGCAAGATAGTAACAACAATAATGAGCAGCTGTGTTGCTCTGGTTGCCACATGTTAACATCCAACTGCAATTAGCTGCATATTGTTGTTGCTGCTGCATTTTCAAGTTGATTATTTTTGTTGTTTCTTTAAATAATTGTGAACAAGATATAATTATTAATTGTGTGCAATTATGCAAATTTGGAACTAAACACAAGGTGTGGCTGCCGCAGGCGGCATTCAGTGCATGCCGCAAAAATACACTCAGAAAAAAGGATACAAATCGAAAAATGTCATTTGCCAAGACTGTGAAAACTTGTCTCAAGAACTTTACTCAACCCAGATGCAGATGTTTGTCATTATATTTGACATATTTTATGAGAAAATCGGAACAATACAATGAGAGTCTTAGAGCAGCTGTACTTTAATTTAGAACCGTTTATTTGCCGCATTGCAGAAATTGGTGTGACTGACAATATTGTGAGGCCAAGCCTCATAATTTAAGACAATTCAAGAATGTCGCAATAATTCCTGAATTGCAAGCAACAAATTAGCAACAAGTTCAGTTTTTGGGCAGTCGAGTTCAATTGGAAACCACAACAGACACAATTATGTAGAATTTGTTGAAGTTAAATTTTGAATGCATTTCATTTAGTTCTTGGCTTCAAATAGCTGTTAACCTGTTTGCTTCTTGTCCTTTTGCTCTGCAATAATGCGAGACTTTGCATGCACTTAATAACAGCAATTGCTTAACTATGCTGGCCGGCTCCCCTCGCCGCCCCATTGACCGCCCCTTGCGTTTGCTCTCTGCATAAAGCTTTCAGCTGCTTATCAATGACAAGCAGCAATTAGCGCTGCCAACAGCAACAATGGCAACAACAATCTGAAAAATGCGTTATTTCTACTATTATTATTATTATTATTATTATTATTTGGTTGTTTCTTTCATTCGATATGAAAATTGTGGCATTTTTTGACATTTTACTTGATTTTTGCTAGGCAGGCAATTTGTTTTGTTGTAGCTGCAATTGTTGCTGCTGTTGTCTGACATATGTTGCAAGTTGTTGCAGCTGCCAATAGAGGCAGCCACGCCATGTTGCTGTTGTTGTTGCTGGCGGCTTGTCAAAAAAGTGTTGGCAAGACTTACGAGCTGCCGCTTGCATTGTTGTTGTTGTTGCTGTTGTTGTTGTTGTTGTTGTTGCTGTTAAGTGTTTGCATATGCATTTTGACAACAGCAACAACAATGCCAGCGAACAATCATGTGTGGCATGTTGTTCAACATGCATGTTGATACGTACGCGTGCCACGCCTACCCGCAACAGCCCCAGCCACAGCCACAGCCACAGCCAACTACAAACGCCCACTCGATCAATTTCTGTTTGCAAATTGACTTAGGCGCCAGGAGCGAAAGTCGAAAGGATAAGCTCAACTCAATCAGCTCTTTAGTTCCAGAGCCAACAAATCAGCTTAAGATAACACAAGTCCTACGACCCTCCATCCCTCCTCCCTCACCGCCGTTCGAAATCAATTCGCACGGACTAAAAAAAAAAAACACCAAAAAAAAAATCCTTGCAAATATTTGCATGAGTTTCTCTCATTTTTTGTTCTCGCATTTTGTCGAGTTGTCCAAAAGTTATCGAAAGTCATTTGCCGGCAACGACAATGAAGAGCAGTCAACAGGACTTCCCAGCAGGGCTGGGCGCTGGTTCCCTAGTTTGCATGGTATCTCGACCAAGGCATTTGTTACACTTTGTTAGCCTTTAGGCAACAGATCCGCACACATCCGCACACATCCGTACACAGCCGCACACATCGATGACTGTGCACAACAACAAGTGACCATAAAGGTGGGTGCAGTTGGGCGACTCTCAAATCGCATCAAATATCAACCAGGCATACGTTAAATGCCTCAAATTGAGTTAAAGTGCCGCTGCCGTTTGGCATTGATACCAAATGGCCACGGCAATCAAAAAAAAAAAAGAAGAAGGAAAAACAACATTGGAGAAACGTACGTATAAAAACTAGTGGATTACAAAAGCCGGAGGCTGCAGCAAAAACTATCTAACGCGCACACACGCACACACACACACACACACACACTGATACACACTGTGACACACACATTTGAATAAACACACACGTGCATTGAACTATGAGACGCAATAGATAGAAAAAACGGGCAGCTTATCAAGTTTGCAGCAGGGTGTCAAACCGGAAACGGAACTCAGATTCCACATTTTTTAGCCTTGAAGAGGGCATTTGAAATATATGTTTTTAAATTGATAATTTCCAATATATAGTATATACATTCTTGATCAGCATTAGTGGACGAGTCAAAGCTAGAATTTATATGTTAAACTCTTGTTTTTCACAACATGGCATTCCCAATTGCCAAGGCTACATTTTAATCTCAAAACTGCTTTCAAGAGAAATATGTAAAGTATATAGTTCGAGTATGGGAATTAACGGGATAGTTACAACTTGATTTGCATTGGAATCAGACTGCAATATATTAACAAAAATTGACTATGATTGATTGATTGAATTAAGCAAACACCAAGTCCGACTTTAAAGTCAACCCACGCACTCATTTAGTTTTGCAGTTGTCCTGCAGGCCGAGGCGGGGGGGGGAGGTGGCGGTGGTGGATTGGCGAGGACATGCGGCGCATGCTGACGTCAGCAGACGGCAGTCAACTCTTGTTGATGTTGATGTTATCCACTTCGCTCACTTGCACTAGCATTTTTTCTCGCCCCGCAGTTTTTTCTTTTAGTTTTTTTTTTTTTTCTTTTTTGTGTGTTGCACATTGACTTTGGCATGTCCTGGCTCCCTGCTGGCTAAATGTCCTGACTAGTTGGGCCGGCTGGCTGCTGACTGCTGGTTGCTGTCATCATTGGCTCGTTCATCGACACTTTGCTTTTTAATCAATTTAACAATTTTTTGTCGCTCTTTGGCCGGCTGTGAAGGCGCCTGCAGCTTCAAAACTGAACTCGTTATCAACAAAAACAACAAGTGCAACAAAAGCAACAAAGCCAACAACGAAACCAGCATCGTTGGCAAGGATATGCAAAAGTAATTGACAGCTGGCTTTGGCTTTGGCTTCGCATTGGATTGCCTCAGCAACTTCATCTTCGAGTTGCTTCAACATTTCAATTCTTTGCTTTATTAACTTTTATAAACGTTGACATTCCTGCAAGTGCTTGTGTGTGTGTGTGTACATTTGCTAATTAGTTTGCCAAAGCGACAACAGCAAAAGCAACACATGTATGCGAAGGAGTCGTCTCCGGATTTGAATCGTAATCAGAGTCCATCGCCTCTTAGTTTCTGTTTCAAATATTTGTTTGTTTTAGCATTTTTTTTTTGCCTTCCGATTCTTCATTTGCTAAGCTTTGTTTTTCTTGCTCTTTTTGTGTTCTTGTTCACTTGTAATTTTTTCACTGCCTTCGGCAATATTTGTTGCCTAAAAGTCTGTCTAAAAAGGAAATGAATTCATCAGTTTGTCCTCAAGCCTCTTGTTATTTTTGCTGTTGTTGTCTGTGCGGCTAATGAAGTTGACTCCGCAAAAAAAAAGTCAGGAAAATATTGAAAACGAGTTGACATCCAACAACTTGAGAGTGTGAGAGAAGAATTAAGATAGAAAGAGAGAGAGAGAGGGAGAGAGAGGGAGACAGAGAGACAGGCAGGACTTACATATGCAGGGTAAATCAATTATGCACCCAGCGGACGGAGACTATTTGATTAGGCAGATTAAGTACAGTTCGAAGAACGCACAAAAGTCTTTAATTTTGAATGAGTTGCAGTTGAAATTTGCAGCAAATTGTGGTTGTCTAACTCATTGAAATGCAACACACACATTTAATACCAATTCATGGCTGCATTCAAAGTGCTTCTCGAAAGTGGTGAGAATATGCATAAAATGCGTTTTGTGTCCGGCCTAAATGCACCTAAACGTAATAAGCAACTTTGTAACGATGATTTGAGCCACTTCAACCAGCAATCACTGGCCATATCAGTGTCATTTATTGTTGTTGGTGCAGGTTGCTGTTGTTGCTGTTGTTGTTGTTGTTGTTGTTGTTGTGGCAAGCAGGCGCATAGTAAACGCATTATAATTGAACAATTTACCAGTTTTGCTATGCGGCGGCAAGAAATTACATTCAAAATAACTTTATCAGCACAAACATCAAAAGGTAGCAGCAACAACTTGGCTACAGTTTGTTGTGTTGTTCTTGTTGTTGCTGTTGCTGTTGCTTGTTGCTTGTTGCAGTTAAATATTTTCCGCTTAATTTAACTGGAATTTCAATTGACAGACGTGCGCAAAACGTTGCTGCTGCTGTTGTTGTTGTTATTGTTACTGCTGCTGCTGCTGTTGTTGCCTGGCAACGCATGATTTATGTACTCTCACACACACACACACACACACACGCATACACACACACGCATACACACACAGGCGCGTACACACGCAGAGCGACAGCCACGTGGCGGGGCGCAGTCAATTTCTATTAGACGCTGACCTTGTCAACAATGTTGCCAGCAACAAGCAAGAGACGCCAGCAACATGCAGCGACGCCAACAGCGCTGTTGCTGTCGTTCCCCCTGGCTCCCCTTACCAATCTTCTGCTCTGCTTGCCGCGCTAAGTTGACAATTTACTGACAAATGTGTAAATTGCATTTGATCGTGTTGTGGTTTGTCGTTTGTTGTTGTTGTTGTTGTTGTTGGTGTTGTTTGTTTGTTTGTTGTTGCTTCGTTAATTTATGCGGCTGGCATTTTGAGAGGCCTACAACGCCAACAGCAACTTCAACAGCAGCCACAGCCACAGCCATAGCACCAGCAACAGCGACGCCAACGGCAACAGCAACGGCGACCTTGATCGCAAAACTGGCGACAGCTTCCGCATTTTACAGTTGCAGTTGCAGTTGCTCGTTAACAGCGCCGCCAACTGCGCCAGCTGCGATTTAAATGCAATTCATATAAAATAAGCGAATTGCATAAGATAATAATTTATAAGGTTGCCACCGATGCGACCCGATACAAATCTATCAGCATTATAAGGTGAATAAAGAACTGGAAAACTATAGAAAATGGATTTAGTTGCGTAACAGGAACTAGATAAAAATAGAATTATTATATTATTTGTGCAATGGGAACTCACCTTATGGGCTCTGATGGATGGGCCCCCTGAACAAGCTAATGTAACGTCCACCAGGCTCTCGTCCTGTAATAATTGACTAAACACCCCTAACAGGTTGGATTGATGATTGTTCCACCTCAAGCAGTATTGCTCACTGCCCATGTCGGTGACAGCTTACGCTGCTGCAAATAGATCAAAGACAACAAGCAAATAAATACAAGTTATTTAAATAAACAAAGCAAATATTAATTTAAGCATAACTAATCAATTGACAGTTAATACTTAATGCTTAATTCTATTTTAAAGTATTACTTTTCAGATTAGATTTAGTTTGTGTTCAGTATGAGTTGAGCCTAAAAACTTGTTGACATTTTTTCTGGCTTTAAGTCTTTTTTGTTTTCTTTTCTTGTTTTTTGCTTAAAATTGCTGCTGCACACTGCAACGGAGCGCTGTGACATTCAATTAGTCGTTATCTACTTAACTATCGATCTTAACATTCATCGCGCCTGAATTAGGCGGGGCATGTGAATAATTTCTCAATTTAGCGTCCCAAGTTTGCTAATTGAAGACATTGCGTAATATTCGCACACACACACACACACACACACACACACACACACACACACACACATATATATATATATATACATACATATATATATATATATATATTTCTATCTTATAGTTGCATTTTGTATCTCGTATCACTAATTAATGGCAAAGCGTGCGGTTGCATTTGCCACAGCTTGTTGCCGCAGCCTGTAAATTAAAAAACGGTCAGGGTTCAAAAATGTCACCGTAAACCTCATGACAGACAGACGGACAGACGGACAGGCAGATAGACAGACAGTCCAGCAGGCAGGCAGGTGGACGGACAGCCAGTTGGTTGGTTGGTTGGTTGGTTGGTTGGTTGGTTGGTTGGTTGGTGTGCTAGGGGCGTGGTATTGCCGCAGACCGACTTGACTTGCAGTTTTCGGTAAGCTGCAATGCAAAAATTTGAAATGCTTAACAAAACTGTGCCACAATACGTGCAACAATATTTCCATATTTTGGGTTAAGAGATTTGAAGTTATTATTTAATTGGTATGCTCATTAAGTGCACGCAAAAACACATTCAGGCAAATGGAATTAACTTTACTGAAAAGTTTTTGGAATGAAAATATTCTTGAAAAATTGTATTTAGATATTTGCCACTGATTATGGCTGCATAAATATGAATAGGTGTTCAAAGGTTAATTTGTGTTTCAAGTGCCACAAAGTATTGCAATGTAATTTGCAGCTGAGCATAAGGCATTAAGTTGTAGATAGCCAGCTAAAGTACTTCCTTATGGGTGTAATCTGAGACGTGTAACAGCTTGTGGATTATTTTGAAGGCGTTCCACAATCCATGCAGCAATAAATGACGTTATAAATTCGATTTTAATTAATTTGATGACCGTAAGCGAAACGCATGATATTCAAGTAATGGCAATCAACGTGGCACGCTAAAGCAAAAACAAAACTTAGAAGGAGATCAGCAACAATAACAATAACAACAACGACAACGACAACAACAACAACAACAACACACAGTAATAACAACAAGAACAATAAACATTTCCGGCATGCGTTGTTGCATTTGTTGCGAGTGTTTGATGGCTGCCTGTCGCAGTTGTGGTTGTTGTAGTTGCTGTTGCACTCATAGCAACAACAACAGCAACAACAGCAACAACAACAACAGCAACACTCACAGCAGCAACAGCAGCAGCAGTCGCGCAAATAATAACGAAGCAATAAACTGTGAATTTATTTCAACAAATAAAACTTTGATTTATTGCACTACGCACACAGCATGCAACGAATCGTGTTAGTGTGAGTGTCTATTTGTGTATTTATGTATGTGTGTATGTGTGTGTGTGTGTGTGTGTGTGCGTGTGTGTGTATGGATAAGTAAAAACATTAACGGCGCACACACGATAGATAGAAATGGCAGCAGGCAACATAAGTGAATTGGCCCCAGATAGAGATATTGCCACAGATAACGACAGCAACGAGCAACGATCGAGAATATCGAGGAGATTGCGTTGTAAATCGGATCGAGAGCGAGTAGATCGGAAGAGAGAAGATCGGAAGAGAGAAGATCGAACGGATTGTAAATGTTAAATACGCGTGCATTTGGCTGCGAAAAGTCGTGCGAACTTTTACCAGGCCGGCTAGCAACCAGTTAAATATCAATTTGTGGCCGAACAACAATGCGATATGTTGCTGCCGAGAAGTTATGGCCCCGGCTCGAACAACAACAACAACAGCGGCAACAGCGGCAACAGCGGCAGCATCAGCAGCAGCATCAACAGCAGCAACACGCAATGGCCAAAGGTCGCAGCAAGTCGCAAATTAAATTTGCATGCTGCAACAGCTGAGCAGCAGCAACAACAGGTCGTCACTTAATTAAGAAAAGTTGCTAGCGACTATGTTGCTGCTGGCACAGAGGGCAATGTTGCTGGCGTGCCAGGTTGCTGTCTGCTGCCCACGCATGATTTTTGAATTAGCGCGCTGTGTAACAGCAACTAATATAATTGACAGTCGCTGTTGTTGCTGTTGCCTACGTGTTCTGTTGCAGACATCAAACGCTGTACTGCATGCTAAGTAGCAACAACAGAAACAACAGCAACAACATCAGCAGCAGCTGCGAACTGTGCGATAGACAGAGAAAGCGGCAGTTTGCATTTGTGCCTCTTGTGTGTTTGTGTGTGTGTGTGTGTGTGTGTGTGTGTTGCATGCAATTTGGGTCTGTTAATTGTTGTTGCTGCCACTGCAGCTGTTGCCTGCTGTTGCTGCTGCGATTTATGCCGTTTGCATGCTAATTATGAATGCTAGCAACATGTTGCTGCCGCTCAGCTGACAACTAAATCAGTCAAAGACGGCAACCGTTAATTGCGCAAAAGAACAGCAAAAAAATGAAGCAATAACAACAAGAACAGCAGCCTATTGAGTTTTCATGCAACTTAATGAGCAGCAGGAGCAACAGGCTGCCAGCGTAAGACAGGCAGCAGCAACAATTGCCGCTGTGCCTCCCATTGCGCACAGTTTGGGCCAGGGCTGCTGCCGCTGATGCTGTTGTTGCTGCTGTTGCTGTTGTTGCGGCTGCTTCCCCTTCATTTGACGGCATGATTCAAAAAGTTTTCAATTAAGTCGACGTTGTTGCCGCTGCCGTTGCAGTTGCCACAGTGCCAAAGTTGCTGCTGCTGCTGTTGTTGCTGTTGTTGGTTTGTGGTTGCTGCCTTAAAACCTCATTAATATTGAAATTTGTTCGTGTGCATGAGTTATTAGCAATTTTCTAATTAAGCACCGCTGACGAGCAGCGCAGCTTAGAAGCTTCTCAACTTGCTTCACTCCTCTCCGCTCCGCTCGGCTCTTCTCTTCTCGCTTCTGCGCTTCTCCCGGCATAGTTTCGCAATCCACAGGCCACCTCCGTGCAGAGTAGCTGACTCATGCTTGGGCGATCACATGTGAATTTGAATTTGAATGGCGCCGCTGGACCGCTGCACCACTCACTGCTGCTGCTGCTGCTGCTGCACTTGTCACACCCACAGCACGCGGCACCCAGCGGCTCTCCTTAAAGTGGCTTCTACAAAGGCGCCGCCGCCGTCGACGTTAGCGGCGCTGATTTATTTATTTATAAGCGTAATTGCCAGCAAACTTGCTTATTAGTGGGCCACATAAATTTGCCCATGTCATGGGCGTGGCATTGTGTTCAAAACGCACATATCTGACTTGATGTGAGTTCAGTCCAGGGCACTCGACAAATTACAAATTACAAATTACCCATTTTCCTTCCGGAATCCAAACTTTGAATATTGTTTTCGTATTCTTTATTGTGGATAGATTTTCGAAAATGAAACTGATGACAAACTGAAGCCACTTAGCTGAGCTCACAGCTTTGATTTATCACATTCACATTCTACATTCCATAGATATGACCGATATTATCATAACCATTAAGCTGAAAGCTGAGCTTTAAGTTATGCAATCCTAGCAGACATGCAACTTTCATACGCTTGCTCAAGTATCGCCTAATTATACCATGAACTTGGGATGAGGATAAGTACTTAATTCAAATTGCTAGTTTGTTGGATTAACGCTGTCATGATTAAGTTTGATTTACGGCCTGCATCGTCATTATATATAAATTCATATCTTGGCTGACTTATCATAGGATCACCAAATCAATAATTGTTAAATAGCATCAAATTATTGCATTTCATTTTTTGCACATTATTAATCCCATCAGCGAGTTCGTTAATCTCATAAATCTTTATTTTTTTATCAGTATTGATCAGTATTAATCAGCATAATAAATTTGAAAATTCTCAAATCAAACTCAACAAAAATTTGTATAAGTCTGGCCTAGTTGATTATCAGCAACAGGAAGAACAGTAGCAACAATTGTGTGTCCAGTGCTGGCCAATCGCCTGATGGCAATCTGCAGACCCACACAAATGTGCACAAGGCTAATGCCAAAGCAACCACGGCAACCACAAGACAGTGACATTGCCGGCAGACAGAGCACCACCAAAGTCACTTGACTGATGATGCCAAGTGGTTGCAGCAAGTCTAGCGCCCAAAGGGCGACCTGTTGACGCAGCTGGATGGTATATACTATACTACATATATATATATATATATATATATATATATACATATATAACTATTTATATATATCGTGTATGCTGCGTGTGAGTACGCCTACGTGCGGGCCAAAACGGTGGCGGCACATTTTAAATCAAAAAGAAGGGCGCACGACGCAGTTGTTGTTGCTGCTGCGGCTGCCGATGCTGCTGTTGTTGTTGTTGTTACTGCCGCGCCTTACGAATTGCTTAGCCACGTCGATTATTAATTGCAACATGCAGCAGTTGCATTTTGCAGCGAGACGGGGCAATGGGGGTGGCGTTGGCCGGCAACACTATGCTGCATAAGAAACAGTTGCAATTTTGTTGTTGCTGTTTGTTTCAACATTGCCGCCGCATTGCGATTATCATAATGCTGCCTGCGTTGCTGTTGTTGTTGGAGTTGCTGTTGTTGCTGTGGTTGCTGTTGTGCCGTTGTCGATGTGAATGATGATTATTTTGATAAGTTGCGCAACATGTTGCTGGCGCGCTGCATATTATTGTGATCAAGACTCTCTCTTGGCATGTTAATTGCTCTCGGTCACCCCAGCAACATTGTTGCAAAGGTGTTGCCGCTGTCGCCGTCGCTCCAAATTGCCGCTTGTCACTGCTGCCTGCCGCGCACGGAAGTTGCTGCTGACCAACCAGCACCAGCAACGACTATGATTATAAACGCGTTATTGATTTATTAATGCGTTGTCTAAGCTGGTGAAAGGATTTCGCTCTGGGTGCTGCTCATAAATTTCAAATCATTTAAACTGCTGCTTCCTGCGTGGCTTTCTATTGTTGCAACGCGCAATTGCAACGGTTGCTGTTGTTACATGCTGTTTGCTGCGTGGCGGGTTCAAAGTGGCAAACGTTGCCACTTTTCTTCGTGCGACTGGGCAGCTGCACACGCCCACACGCTGGACAGTTATATACGACCCAAAAAACCAAACAAAACAAAAGAGAAAAAAATCAAACGAAAAAAAAGGGCGCGCGCTTGCAACATGTTGCACACAGACAAACATATATCCAAAAAGAAAAAAAGCAAAATTATTACCCAAAATGATTAGCTAGGGTGTGTATGTGTGTGTGTGTGTGTGTGTTGCTGCTTAGCTGTTTTAAGCTACAATTGCCACATTTAGCTGCAACTGCAGCTCAGTGTTGTTGTTGCTGCTGCCACCTACAATATGTATGGCTTTGGTGTCGCCTTTGTGGCACGAACATGACTTTTGGTGGCGCATGCGTGTTGCCTGGCAGTTTGTTGCCATTGCCATTGCTGCTGCTGTTGCTGCGCCTGTTACGCTGATTTACTGGCCAGTTGCTGCAGATAAGCCAGAGACAAACAATGCAGTTTGCATTTTTATACACACAATTTGCAGTTATTTGTGGTCGGACGATAAGCAACAGCAATAGCAACAGCAGCGGCAGCAACAACAGCAGCAGCAGCAGCAGCAGCAGCAAGTGCATTTTGTTGGTGAGTAGAAGCAATTTTATTGACATATAGCTGCCATGACGGGGTCAGCTATCGAAATGCAATTAAATTATACCTACTATAATAATGCAAAACTGGAGCAATAATAACAACAACAACAACAACAACAATAACAATGACACACAACGATCAGCCTTGGGCTAAAGACGATTGCTACTGCTGCTGGTGCTGCTGTTGTGTTGTTTTTCGGGCACCAAATTTATATTATTAGCCAATTGTTGTTGCGCCATGATGAAACGGCATAAAGTTGCTGTTGTTGTTGTTGTTGTTGTTGTTTTTTGCGTTCCGAATGCAAAGCATCAAAAGAAAACGTTGACTATATTTGTTGTCTGTTGTTGTTGCTAATATTGCTGTTGCTGTTGTTGTCGCCGAGCGCGCATTGCGCAATGATCATTTTCAATTTTCATATAAACATTTTGTTGCTGTTGTTGTTGCCTTCACCTCGTTGCCGCCGCAAATCGTTGCACGTTGCCGTTGCAATTATTTGCTGCCATTGCGCGCATTGCGCAAATCGTCAGCGACAGCAACAACTACAGTAACAACAACAGCAGCAGCAACAGCAACAACAGCAACAGTGACAGCTACGTGCCAAGACCACCCCAATAGTCATTAAACTTTAATAAGCTAGGGATCGTTGCGGTTCTTGTTGTCATTCACTGGTATTGGTGTTGTTGCAAGCGATTTTAACACCGCAGCAACACGCAGCTGCAATCTGTAAATGCTGCTGCTAAAAAAGTTGGTTTGTCAACTGAGCAACAGTCGTTGTTGGCGTATTGAACTAGACTTGGCCAATGCACAGGATTAACACAAATTTGTCTTCAAATCTATGCTTGCTTGCAGCGAATTAATTAATCGGAGCAATAGCTTTTGTCTACCTAAAATAAATAAAAGATTTGCTCTTTTCAATCATTGTTATTTTCAGTGAATGATTTTTATGGAATCGCAGCATAATTTTAAAGTCTGAATGCTGATTTAAAATAATTTTGATTTGAGTTTCATTTATTTGAAGGAAGAAAATATTTTGTATAACGTGCAACTTGCTTGAGCTGCAACCAAAAGATCCATCAAATTTAGACAGCAACAGCAGCAGCAGCAGCAGCAGCAGCAGCTGGCTGTTCCACTTGGACAACTGGACAAGCGTTTGTCTAGATCAGAGCAGTAACCGCCAGGAAGCTGTTTAAATGTTGGCAGCAGACGCTTGCTGCGAGGTGCATAACTGCAGTTCGTGGCACAAACAATTTCCGGGGCCGCATCTCGCATCTCTGCTGCAGATTCAAGTATTCAAGTGAGTGACTAGCATTTAATCAAGAGCAATCAGTTGAGGCAGTCGCAGCAGCAGCAGCAGCGGGGCATCAACAATAATTGCTGGCTCGCTTGTTGTTCTTGTTGTTGCTATGTTGGCCACGTGCTCCATTTGCAATTGTTGCTGGCAGCCAAGTTATCAACATTTGAGCGACGATGACAACAGGAACAGCGACAGCAACAGCAGCAACAGCAACAACAACAACAACAATAATAGCAGCAGCGAAATTGCGTTGATATGGCACACGCAATGCCCATTTGTCTGGCAACTGCCACACACACGCACACACACATTAATATTTTGATAAATGGCAGTAACATGTTGCTGTTGCTGTTGCAGCGCTGCTGAGCCGCAAAAAAGATTTATGATTATTGCTTTGTAATTTGTGCTTAAAATATGTGCCGCCTATGCGGCATTCGATGTAGTTTTCGTTCTTGTTGTTGCCATGTTGTGGCCATGGCTGCGTATATAAAATCAATTAGTTGTCCCCCAACCACTAACAAAACATTGAAGAGAAAAAACTGTTGAAATTGTGCCTTCACATATGCATAAACAATAAATGTTGCTGCCCGTTGCCGATGATGGCATGCAACAGCGCCACCTATCGGCAGTTAAATTGATACGAACCACCACAACAACACACAACAACAACAACAACAGTAGCGGGGAACAAGAGTCGCTGCCTTGTCAGCTGTAAGCAGCCAATTAATGTTGCTGCCGTTTTGCAGCATTAGACGCAACAGCAACATGTTGCCTGCGTTGCATGCAGCGCAATTTATTAATGAGATTGCCCAGTTGATTGCAAAAAAAAAGAGGAAAAAAAAATCCAAAACATGCATTGTTGTTGTCGCACGCACAGCAGCAGCAGCGGTGGCGGCGACAGAAGCAAAGCAACTTGGCACGGCAGCAACATGTTGCTGTTGCCAGCGGGTGTTGCACATTTATTGAGCGCTTATTAGCTGTGCGTGCCCGCCACAGCCCCCAAATGAGGTGTCAAATGACAAAGCTAGTCTTCGAAAGAGGCAGTCAGGAATGGGGACGGGAAGAGGGGAGAGACTGGCAATGTGGAAGACATGTTGCCCCCGGGCAACGTTGACGTTGACGCAGCTGGCGCGTATTAAGGTCAAAGAGCGATCGAAATCGCAATCGGATCGTGTCGCCCCAGCTGTCAAACTCAATTCGCCTCCACAGAGCAACAGCAACAGTACACAAAAGCAACAACTGCAACAATAACACATGCAAAGGTCACCCAGCTGCCTGCTTGGGGCCTGTCTTGGCTCCCCCAAAAAGATTGTTCCAGTATTAAGCCAGACAGAACGTGTTGTTGTTGTTGCTGCCGCTGTTGTTGCTGTTCCCCCGCTTAGCATCATAAAAATGTCAAAGCTTTATTTGCAAGCCTTTTTTTTGTTATTGCTGGGCGGCTAATTGGCGTGTCATTGCCTGCAACGTAGGCATAAATCTGTTATTTTATACCCGCATGTGCAACACGGCGCATGAGTAATGTGGCCGCAGCTCCGTAACACTCGAAAATAAATAAATAAATAAGTACAAAAAAATAAGAAGGCTACCAAAAAAACTTCTCTTTGTACGAAGAAAATCATAAAACAATGGCCAAAATTGTCAACACCGCGCACGACGATAACTTCGATTGGTGGTAAGCAGCAGCAACAATATTTGAATTTCTGCTCAAAAATACAGATTTCAATTGAATGCAATTTAGATCAATTCATATAACAGATAAAGCAAGAAGCTACTAATTACCAATTAGTCGTGAACATTTACGTTAAGTGATTAATTTCAATGTATTTAAGCATTGTCTTCGCTTGCAACTAACTTAATAAATGGCTTAATGTATGCATACTTGCTTCCTTAAGCATCAGCATATTCAGTCGGCAACGGGAATTTTCAGTTAGTCTATAATGGACAGGAAAGAAACCTGCTTTGCACATTTACTATATTTGTGTTACGGATTTGTGGTATTTTGAAATCAAGGAAAAAATATTGGTAAATCAAAGTTTATCCATTTATGGTTAATAAAACCGTTATTAAAACTGATTTTTGTGGCATTCAACTTGAAGTAATAAAAAACCGAATGTAAATCATTTTTAATATAAATCATTCAAGTAAACGAAAACCTTTCAAAAACGATTAAAGCCTAGGCTTAAAGTCAGCCCGGCTAACGAAAAAATCGGCTAAATAATGGGTAACAAATAAACAAACACTTTTAAAAATAATTTAATGTCAATTGGCTAAAAATAGCCCAACAAGCAACGAAGGAGCGAGCTAGAGAAATAAAAAATGTCGTTTGGTCAGGCTCAAAAGCAAGCTAAAAGAAAAAAAAAGCCCCTCAGCTGAATAAAAACTTCAACAAAATGCGCTCGATTCGCAAAACTGTTGTTAATACAATAATGAAACGCGCTCTGTTATAATATTTACAGCTCTCTGAATTAACTAACGAGCTCAAAGCCCAAACACGAACCGGTTGCAGTCAGTAACAGGCAGTCAGCAGGCAGCAGTAGGCAGCAGCAGCAGCAGCAGCAAGCAACACCGAACTGGCAACAGGTGTGCATTGGGGGTTAGATGTGCATGTGAGAGGTGCTGGGATGGAGGCTGGGAAGGTTGGCTGCTTTGACTGTGGGGGAGCTTATCAAAATGCAGGCAACAGCGGCAGCCTCAACTCCAACTTTCACTCACCCGCTACTGCTGGTGCTGCTGCTGGTGCTGCTGCTGCTGTTGCTGCTGTTGTTGCTGCCCACACGCTAATTGCGGCAAACGAACGCACGAAAGGAACGCAATGTGGACCACCAACATGCAACGAGCAACATGCCATCCACTCACTTACAACAAAAAAAAAATAGAGACGAAAAGAAAAGAAGTATGAAAGAAGCAGAGCTTTGCTCGGCACGGACCATAAACAAATAAACACTTGACTTGATTGTGGCCATGGCCAACAGATCGCAGTTGCTGCTGCTGCTGCAGTTGCTAGTTGCAAGTTGCAAGCTCCAAGTTGCTGCTGCTGTGGCATTGTCATTGGAGACGCGGCTGCCCAAATCAAATGAAGTGTAATTTATGCAAAATGTGGATCAGCAGTGTGTGCCCAGTAGCTGCTGAGGAAGCCCACGCCACATCATTCATGCCACAAACGTCACAGCAACATAGCAATTATGGGCACACACACTCACACACACACACACATATGCATCTCAAGTACAACAGTTGCAGTTGCTGCTGTGTTGCAATAATTTCAACGTCGCCACAAATCTGCCAACATAATTTTGTTATTTCACTGCCACTTTGTTTGACGTGCAAATGTTTGGCTTGCAACAGTTGCAGGAGCAGCACATCCTGCCCAGATGATTTTTCAATTTGTGCACAACACAGCCTAAGACAATCAGCTCTAGCAGCAGGAGCAGCAGCAGCAGCAGCAGCAGCAACCGCAGCAAACACCAACAACTGTCAGACGCCTCGCACTCTGTAGACTCCCTAGACTCGCGGACTCTCGACTTTGGGATTCGGCTCTTGGGGACTGTTGCTGCTGCTGCTGCTGCTGCTGTGGTCATAAGTAACTTTAAATAATGATGAAAGTAATTTTCTGCTTCAGTAGCTAAGCCCGCCACTGTTCAGCGTCAGCGTCAGCGTCGCTTGATTTACGCGCAAAATAGCAGCAGTTCAGGGAGGGCTGCTAAAGAGGGTGGAGGTGGAGGGGGTTAGCGAAGGAGGCGTTGCCCGTTGCACACTTTTGAATTGTGGCCACACTCTGCTATTGTCCGCTGAGCTGAGTTTTTCTTTTCTTTTCTGTTTTTGTTCCTTTTGCTGCTGCTGCTGCTGCTGCTGCTGCTGCTCGCTGTTCAATAGCTTTACCAAGTGCAGGCAACACCATTTTTTATGTTAGCGAACAGCAACAATAAAAACAACAATAGCAACAACAGCAACGATTGCAACAGGTTACAAAAAAGAGCCAAGTGTAAATTAAGTAATTGCCTGGCAGTAGCTGCTACCGTTGTCATTAGGACAGACTTCACTCAAAAGCCGATAACACAGCATACAGAAAGACGGGAAGTAGCAGCCGTTAAGGATGGCGAGGGTGGTGGGAAACGGTGCCGAATTGCAGGCCAAGTTAAAGCCGGCCGTGAACTGTGTGCTTAACCTGCCAAACTGATGGCTATAAATATAAAAAGCCTGCAAAAGAGAAAGAGGGCCATAACGTGTCTTGAACGATTCAACTAACCCAAATGACTAATTTCTGGTCATTATACTTATATAATATATATTTGACTTAAAAAACACGAACTAATGTTCCAACTTATTACATTATTCCATTCGATACTATCTTGGCTGAAATATAGGCATATTCAGACGAAGGCTTGAAGGATCGAGACGTTGCAGCAAAGAGCGAATAAACCTAATTAAGTATTGAACATTTTAAAATCGAACTCCATCGAGCTGAATTTTAGATGCGTTATATTGGTATTGAGTATTTTGAGGATCTATAGTTAACTCATTTAGATAAATGCCAACATACATTGAATAGTGAATAAGCTTGGATCATATTAAAGACCCCCTCGCCCCTTTCCGGTTGCCAGTTTCTTCTGCGCTGCTTTTGGAGCAATTGAAATCGCTGGCAAATTGCTGTAAAGGTCTTTGGGGTCTTTTTAAAGGGGCGGGTTGCTTGCGGCCGAAAATCGTTTTATGCAACGTAATAGCCTAAACACAATTAACAGTTATTCATAATCATTTCGAATGCAACTCAAAGTCGAGATATGCAAATGAACTGCAAGCTGAAGTCATAGCCAAGATCATAGCTGAAGTTGTCGAATCGCAGCTCCATGGAAATTAAGATCAATTTTCAAGCAAGCAAATCAATAAAATAACAGCGCACCACCAGCAACACAGCACCACCAGCGGTGGACCAAACGGACGCTGGACAATTCAATTGGTGGCCAATGGGGCAGCAGCTGTAGCTAGAGTTGCAATTACTGCTGCTGCAGGGACAAAAACTAGCGCTAATATCATTTTGCATAGCTTGTTTCACAATTTGTTAATACCCTGTGAAAATCCATGTTCCTCAGCAGCAGCAACAGCTTAGTCGATGGCCAACTGTATATCTGTGTGATGTCAGAGATTAGCACATGAAGCGATGGGAGGAACGTTCGCTCACATCAAATCATGTCTATCGATAAATATCGATTTTATATACCAAATTCTCACTACATGGTGTTTAATAGTCAAGCACTCCCTATATTTGTTTCCCGCTTTTTGTTTTTGAACAATTTAAAAGCAATTTGAGTCAGGTTAGCGTGAGGGTTTCCGCGCAGCTTGGGTAGTTGTGTGTGCGGCTAAAAGGGGAGTATGGGAGGGGAGGCGGGGAGGGAGTAGTTGGTCAATTTTCATTGATTTGGGCGAACGATCGTTGAATTTGCATTTTTCGAGAGTCTCCGCTCCGAAGTCGTGTGTGTCAATTCTTTTGGTGTCAGATTTCAATTTCGTTTGTTTGGTTTTCATTGCGTATTGTTGCTGTAAGGCAACTGCAACGGCAACGGCAGCAGCAGCAGCAGCTACAACAGCAACAATCATTGGCGGCATTTTTACAAAAGCAGCCGCCGTTGCAAGTTTATTAATTCATTTCGCAGTAGCAGCAGCAACAGCATACTTCCACGGCAACAACTGTTTTGAGTTAGCAGCAGCAGCAGCAGCAGCAGCAGCAGCAGCAGCAGCAGCAGCAACAACAACAACAACAACAACATCAAATTGTCATCCCCCGCGGCTCGTTTTCCATGTGAAATTTGCATTTTTCATGTGATGCTGTTGTTGTTGTTGTTCTTGTTGTTGTTGTTGTTGTTGCTGGCTCCACACCTTTGGCGGCTATTTCTGCCGCTTTTGCTATTGCTGCTGCATTTGGCCATTGTGTTGATTTATGCGCACATTTTGTGGTCATTTCTCTATGGTCAGTCGTCAGCAGCAGCAGCAGCAGCAGCAGCAGCAGCAACAACAACAACAGCAACAACCACAAAATGTGACAGGCTTTAACCAAAATCAGGCAACTGCAGACACATACATATATAACATATGTATAAATACATATGAATATGCTATTTATCTGCTAGCATTTATCTATGTATCTGTATCTTTTTAACTGTGTGAACTTTTTACAAATTGTTTTAATTTGGCTTTGGTTATTCCATTGCTGCTGCTGCTGCTGCTGCTGTTGTTCATATTTATGCTAATTTTGTTGTTGTTGTTGTTCTTGTTGTTGTCAGCTGTTTTGGTCAGCCTGAATTACTATTTAAGGCCTTTTTAGCCCGCTTTGCAATTTGGTTGCATATAAGTAATCGAATAAAATCCAGTTTCCCCAAAAAAAGACTTTTTAAACTCACCTGAAGAGTAGAAGATGAAAAAAAAGAGAGAAAAACAAAAAACAATTAATAATTGATTTATGCAAGTTAAATGGGGATTTTACATACAGAAAATATATATTTTTTGTGGTCCTTTGCTTTAGACATATTTCAAGAGACACATTTGGCATATTTAAGGACATTTGAAAATGGGTTTTTCTTCGCAATGCCAAGTGTGGAGCGAACTCAATCATAATCAAGAACATTATCATCATGGGGCATCGAATGCACCCATGCAGCAGCCGCAACGCACTGAATTGACCCCGAAAATAAGAAAAATAAAAAATGCACAAAATAAAAGGCGTCGCCTCTTTTTGCCACTATTCGAGAGCCCGGCCCAAAATGCCAAGTTAAAGTTATGGTTTTCATTAGGCCTGCCCGGCGATAGAGTTGACCAGCAAACACACACTCACACAATCACACACACACACAGTTAACACACACACAGTTAACACACACCCGCTAATCTGAGCACATAACTTAACAACGGTCTCGGACGCCAAATGCGGAAGCAGCTTAAGAAACGTTGCCACTTTCTAAAAACTAAGATAACTAAAGAAAAGCACCCAAGAGCTAAAGGCCTGCAAGCGCAGCTTATGGGGTAAAGACAGAGAGGGTGGGTGGATGTTTGGCCAGGGGGATATTGCCTTATCAGGTCGCCCCGAAAATAGCAGCGCGTAATCGAAATTGTGCATCGTTGGGGCAACGGTATGCGGCATGTGGCAGCAATTGGAATTCGATTAAGGTGGCCAGCCACAATGCAATTAGAGGGTGGATGCGTTATTAATGTGGAGCGTTGCACAGCCCAACCAGCAAATTTTGATAGAAAACTCCACAAGCATAAGAACAAGAAAAACATATACATATATATATATATATATATATAGACTTGTCTTAGGCATGCGGAAGTGAAAAGCGCCAAAACGTCAGCAAAATGTGCGAAAAATGGCTAAAAAAAACAGAGCTAAAAAATGCAGCAAGCAAAAAGAAGAAAAAAAGACGCCAACACGCGCCGGCGAAGCACTTGATAGCGGCAGGGGGTGGCAGAGGGGTGGAGTGGGCTGGTGAGGGGGGCTCTATATTAGATTGCCAAGTGGGAGGTGTTCGCGCACACACAAGCACACACACACACACATGGCGAGCAGCTAACAAGCCTGGCCAACTGGGCCTGTGTTAAATGAAAACGCATTAAAGCTCAGCCAAACGCTCAGTGGGCGTTGCAAGCATCAAGCAGGCAGCAAGCTGGCAGCAAGCAGCAGCAGGCAGGCAGCAAGCAGGCAGCAGCAGCGGAGGCTGCCAACCTGGCAAACGGGCAGTGGGTGTGCCATTGAGGCGAACTGAAGACGTTGTCGGGGCTGCCGTTGACGTTGATGCCTGACGGTTGACAGCGCTGCCAACTTGGCCAGCGAAATCGTTCTGAACTTGATTTAACATTTAATTAAAAGCACAAAGCTTAGATGAAATATGAAAGACAAAATCTGCAGAATTCATATTCAATGAAACAAAACTTTGGCAGAATTTAGCTAAAATGAGTAAATTTAATGCCGAAACACACAATTTTGAAGAGGGACACTTAAGAAATGCTAAAATATGTTTGCTCTTTAACACTTGTACCACAAATACATTTGCAGCAAGTTGGCAACGCTGTGCGATCGTTTCGATTGAGGCAGCCTGTACGTTCTCTCCCTCTCTCCACGTCTCCCTGTCTCCCTCTCGCTCTCTGTCTCTGTCTATCTCCCAACGCTCTGCGATGATTGTCAATTTGGTCGTCGAATGCTGGCGACGGCTTTATCGCTTATTGTCATCTTGGGGCCGGCTAATTAGAAAAACACGTGAGCACGCACAGCGGCTGCTAGTTGTCATAATTAGAGAAAAGACAGAGACAGACAGAGACAGCAACAGATGGAGAGAGAGAGAGAGAGAGAGAGTGAAAGAGAGTGCGAGAGACAGAGAGGGAAGAAGGGGTGCATGCAGTGAATGTAGATCAGTTTGGTGTTTGAATATTGCGATGCGATAGCGACTGGGCGACAATTTGCTAGATTGATTAGCCGTCCAGCCTATGCCGGGTGGTGCTCGGTGGTGCAGCGTTAACCGGTTCAGGCAATTAATGCCTTAAATGCGGCTGCCTGGTGTGGCATTGTTAATTAATAAAGCGGCGCGAATGAGCTGCAACTAAATATTGAGAGACTGCAGGCAACACGAGCAACAACAATGGTTGCAGCCACCAGCTAATTGTTAATGCAAAAATCGTTGCAGGTTAGAAAATCAATTTTTACTTTAATGATCTGCCAGCCAAGTGCCTATTAAAACGCACCCATCGTCAACCTCATCTTTTTCGGAGCAAGTTGTTCTTGCTGCTTTTGCTGATGCTGATGCTGCTGCTGCTGCTGCTGAATGCCGCCTATAATTAAGCATCACAAATGGCTGCAAGTCTCTAGTTTCTTGCCGTCTCTCTACCACTACCCCTGCTTCCTATCTCTTACTCTCACAGACCGTTAGCGGGTGTAAAAAAAAATAGCAAATGAGTTGCCATAAATTATGATGATTGCAAGTGCGGCAAACAGCAACAAGAGCAGCAACACCAACACAAACAGCAGCAACTGTTTAATGACATATTGCGAAGCGATTGACAAATGTTGCACATGCAAAGAAAACGCTCAGGGGCCCAAAATCGAAGAAAGAAAAAGAAATAAGCAAACCTGCAATCAAAGTGGAATCCGATGCATTGCGATTGCTTTCATTATTATTATACGTTTAGCCAAAGTGCTGTTGCCCCAACAGCAGCATCCAGCAAAAGAGGCTGCCACAAGCAGCTGCACATACGGCAAAATACAGAACACTGGTCTCGGGAGTCATAGAAGCAACATCGAAACTCAGTGTAGATGTTGACATACATATTATACCGATTGGATTTCGAATTGTGAATGAATTTCGAATAGCCGAGCTATACGCACATATCATAAAACATATAGACTTCATCCGCGTGATCTTGCCTTCCGATGATATAGTAAAAATTCACTTAGTTAAGTACAACCTTGCCATTAATCACGTAAAACGCAATGCTCATCTCTCATATATATATTTATATATATATACCTATTCCGCAAACTAAGATCTATAACCCATTTGACTTTACAAGTGAAACAAGTTTGAGCTTAACTGTTGAGCTATTTTTAATAATTAAATTTGCAACAATTGAAAGAAGTTTACAACATTTAGTTGGTCATTGATCAAGTCAGTTGAACTGGTAATAAATTTATTTCTTAGATAGCTTGGCTTGCTTGTAACCACGCCTTTTGTGGCAGACAGGCAAAGTCGCAACAATTCGCCCGCCCAAAACAAAAAAAAAAATCAACAAAGCGGCAGCAGTGGCCCAAAGCAAACATACGTAACTACGTATGTGTGTGTTTGTGTGTTATTGTATTTGGGGGGCGTGGTCTGTTGGCAGTGGTTCTTGTTGCTGTTGTTGTTGTTGCTGTTGCTGTGGCGGCGCCTGCCAATGCTGGCCAAAGCACTATAATTAAGCCATGCTGAGGGCACTATTCGAATGGTGCCACAAAACGGGCAACGGGCAACGGGCAACGGGCAACGAGCAACGTGCAACGGGCAGGCCAAAAAGAGAGTTTCTCGGTGCGAAAGTAAGGGGAGGGGCGGAAGATAAAGTGGTATGGTTAGGAGACGGTTGAGGCGACCGCAAAGTGACAACTTCCTTCTAACCCAATTCGCGTATTTTCTAAACTTTTATGCAAAACACTAAAACAATATCCGCAACGCGTTGTCAACAAATGACATCAAATTGGCAACAGCAACAGCAGCGGCATCAACTGCAACTGCAACTGCCACTGCCACTGCCACTGCAATAGCAAACATGACGACCACATTTCCGTTTCAAGCAATTTCCGCGAAGCTCTCTAGACTCTGGCTGGCATCGAGTGCCATTTGATTGGTAAGTAGTTTACGCAGGCGATGGCCGCTACTGCGGCAACAACCACGACCCTGACCCGCAGCAACATGTTGCATGTTGTGTGTCCCGCCAGCCAGAAGCGGCGGCATCAGCAACAGCATGAGTCAAGAAACGAATTTTTTGTTTTCTTTTTGCGAGCATCAAAAGCTAATGTTGCTGCTGCTGTTGCTGCTGGCAGCATCCGTTTGGCGATTTGTATATCTAATTTTCATAATCTCAAAAGCATGTTGGACCGCATTCGATATGCCAGCAGCAGCAACATGTTGCAGGAAATCAAGTTGGTCAGCGGCTTGCCTCATTTGAATGCGTGCAGCAGCAGCAGCAGCAGCAACAGCAGCAGCAAGATTACAACCGGCGGCACGTTTAGCAACGCATGTCAACGCAACACAACAGCAACATCATAATCATCATCAACAGCAGCAACAGCAAAAGCAAAGCGTACTTTGTAATTAACACACAGCTAGCTTCCGGCAATAGCAACCTCAGCAACAGCAACAACAGCAACAAGAGCAACAACAGCAACAACAGCAAGTAGAGCAACAAGTGCGTGCAGCAAACATGACATGTGACATGTGTTGGCTAGCGGGTGGCCACCAAACGCGACATCTTCTAGCTGCTGGCGTTGCACCTGAGCAGCAACAACAACAACAGCAATAAACAGCAGCACCAGCAGCAGCAACAACGAATGACGAATGACAAGACATGCAAACGAGTTTGGTCCTGGGCACGGCTCAGACGTTGACAGTTTAGGCCTGGCCGTGGCCAAGATGTCACTTTTCATTAGGCAGCTGCTGTTGTTGCTTCTGTTGTTGTTGCTGGGCATGATGCATGGGCACCTGTTTTGGCGCGGCGTTTTAGATTAGTCGCCTGTAATTAGTTAATAACATGGCATGGCATGTCTAAATTGCAGTCGCGACATCAAATTGCAAGCGGCTACATTTTGATGCTGCTCCTGTTGTTGCTACTTCTGCTGCCGCTGCTACATTTTGATTGATGTTGCTGGGGGCGCTGCGTAAATCTATTGAACCGGCAGCCCAAGCGTAAGAAATTTTATGCATTTTTTTAATTGATAAGTTTTTAGCACATGATCAATTTTAATATATGGCAGCTTGTCACCAGCGACAGAAAAAGCAGAAGCAGCAGTAGCAGTAGCAGCAGCAGCAGCAGCAGCAGCAGCAGTAACAGCAGCAGCAGCAGCAGCAGCAGTAGCAGTAGCAGTAGCAGCAGCAGCAGCAGCAGCAGCAGCAGTAGCAGAAGCAACCTGTTGTCAGCAAATAGCAATAGCAGTCGGCAACAGCAGCAACATAAGCCGACATAAATCCATTAAAGCTGTACAAATTCCAAGTAAATTAAAAGCAGTTAAACTCAATTGATTTTGAGAAGCAGCAACAGCAGCAGCAGCAGCAGCAACAACACCTCGCCAACAATAAAAATAAACAACAGACAGCAACAGCAACTGCAACAGCAGCAGCATCAGAAACAAGCAGCACCCGAAACGCAAAAGGCCACAAAGATATCTCGCTGGCAAACAGATCCGAGTTCGGGTCCGGGTCCAGGTCCAGGGTCCAGACAGAGGCGCAGGCCAAAAAGCCTCAGCTCAATAAATTTGTATCGCATGTGTGTGCGTGTGTATGTGTGTGTGAGTGTGTGTGTGTGTGGGCAAGTCAATTGGCCAGACTAAAAGGAATGCGATGATATTGAAACAACTATGGCAACAAGAGCAGCATCAGAAGCAACAGGCAGCAACAGAAGCCACAGCAAAGGCGTTGTACAAACACATACATACATAACAACAACACAACACAACAACAACACAACAACAACACAACACAACACAACACAACACAACAACAACACAACACAACAGCAACATTGGGCCAAAGTGGTAAACCTTCGACCGGGTGCTTCTCACATTGTGCCACAAGCGCGCGCTTTAAGTCGCAACCAAAAAATACAAAAAAAAGAGAGAACAAAAATCGTACCACAAAGTCCGTAAAAAAGAGAGAATTGAATAAAAGGGAAGCCAACAAGACAAAGCATGAGTCATGTGCCAGCGGCAATAACGACGACAAAGAGTCCAGCTTTTATTGTTGGTCCAAAATTGTGGCAACTGCAACAGTCGCTTGTCAATTGATTCGATTAAGCTGTGCTTGCGTGTGGGAGACAAGCGAGCCGCAAAGGACATTGGCCACAGGAGTCCAACATGCCACCTCATGGGCAACTACAATGAGAACTCTCTCAGCACAGGACTCCTCGTTGCTTAATGCCCCCAAATGAACAACAAATAATGTGTATTTGTCAGATCGCCACAACAGAATTGAAGAATTAAAGTCAATTGGCCAGTTCAATGAAATATGAAATATCCAAATGCAGTTATTGCATAATTCGATTAAAAGATCCTGTCAACAGACAAACAATACACGATCTAAGCTGCATTAATTCAGGATATTTATTCAGTTTTAGAGGTTTCTTAGATTTGCTACAAAAATACTCAAAGATACGCAAAGATATATATTGAGTTGTAACAACTTTGTTGTAACAATATCGAGATGCATATATATTGATTTGGAGCTTATAAGCAAGTGCATGATTAGCACAGCAAGAGCGAGGCTGTGGATGGAGGGGGGATTGCGGTCAAGTGTCGCGCAAGCTCAGACCAAAAGGCATCTCTGCTGCCGTTGTTGCACCCACGCAGCAAGCATTGTGTAGCAAGTCGCATGTGCAAGGCCTATGAAATGGCAAGCGAGCAGCAGCAGCAACAACGGGCCACTGGCAGCCTTTGGCATTTAACTGACCCAACTGCTGTGTGGAAGCTGCATAGCTGGCTGCCACTTGTGCAACAGCAACAACCGCAACAACAACAAAAACTTTCTCTGACCAAGAATGCGCGCAGCTGCAACAGCAACACACATGTGCAACACGCTGCTGGCCAAATGCAGCGTAGTCCAGTTCAGTTTTAGTCCAGTCATTCATGCGCTTGGCCAAGTCACTCACACACACATATACACTCATATACACACACTGAGAGAGGCTCAGTTAGTTAAAGCTGCTGCAACAAAAACAACAACAACAACAACAACAGCACCCGCCGCGTGTCGATTGAAAATTTATGATCACAATTTTGGTTAATGCATTTTCGTGTTTGTGCCATGATTACCAAATGTTATTCACGCTCCAGTGAGTGTATTCACATGTCCATGTGTGTGTGTGTGTGTGTGTGTGTGTGTGTATGTATGTTTGTGTTGGTCTCAGCAATCAATGCCAAAATGGCGCGGGCGCAGTGCGACTTTTTGGTATTTACGGTTAACTAAACATTCCAAACGGGCCACGACAAAGTCCACCAACTAGCTTACCAGACTTACCAGGCTCACCAAAAACCCAAAAAGCCAGAGTTGCCAACGCAAAAACCTACATTTGACTTTCGACCAGAACATCGATAGTGAAATTATTTTTAATTTAAATTTAAGTCAATTAACAGAATGTTTGCTAGTCAAGTTAGTCAAGTTCGTCAAGTTAGTCAAGTGTTTTTGTTCGAGCTCATTATTTGGCACAATGTTGCACAACTCCATTATTTGTTGCAGCTTATGCCAAATTAGCCGTTTTCAATTTGAGTACCGAGTCAAACAATTGTTACAAATTGAGTTATTTATGTGTTGTCAAAGCGACTTTCTTAAAACAAATTACAATTTGCTTTTTTCCATTTCCCACAATTTCATGTGAATACTTAGTTAGGAAAAAAAGTCACAGAATTGCGATTTTGAGCCGTACAAATTTTGGTTTGGAAACATTATTTCCAATTGTGATGTATTGCAACCAATTTATGTTAATTTTCACTATTGCTTCAGAATATTCTAAAATTGATCAGATGCAGAAACTTATTCAAAATTGAACTATTAAAAAAAAGAGAATATTAACAACGATTTCATTTATTTGCGGAGAACTTGAACTGTTGCCGTTGAGTGTTGGCAACTCTGTTCGGCAGCAGCAACAATTGCTGGCAATTGCCTGCAGCGCCCCCTAGCGGCAAACAATTCCAATGGCCGCTTAGCAGCTGCTGTAAACATATTTTTGGCGTATTTCCGTTTTGTAAACTGTAAACTGCTCTCTCGCCTGACTAGGCAAAATGCATGCGGCATGCAGCATGTGGTATGTGGCATGCGGCATGTTGCTGTTGCTACTGCTGCTGCTGCTGCTGCTGCTGCTGTTGCTGCTGTTGCTGTTGTAGTTGCTCCCATTTTTGGGTTAGGCGTAGGATTGTTGACTCGGCTAATGTGTCTTGTAATTTGCATGGCCATTTGTGAAAAGTGAAAAGCGCGCCGCAAACTTTTTCTGCCTGCTTATATACGAGTGTGTGTGCGTGTGTATGTGTGTGTGTTTGTTTGTGTGAAAAAACTCTCAAGCGCTTTTTACCGCTTATTTTCGGCAGCTGTTTGCCAATTTTTTATTTTTTTTTGTTTTGCGTAAATTATGCGGCGCATTTTGTACCGTTAGGCGCATTGGATAAACAGTAGCACTTACAAGCGCCTTTTATGGGACGGCGGGGGCATGCAGCAAGCAGCAACAAGCAGCAGCCAGCAGCAGCTGACCAAAAGCGTCGCTCGCCTATTTTGCTCTTTTCTTTTTTGCTTTTCGCTTATTCAAAACAAGAGCCGCCACAAAAAAGGCTAAAAAACGGCAAAAAAAAACTTTTTATGGTTATGATTGCGTCCATGCGAATGCTAAATATGCCAGCGAATGGTAATGCGATCGTCGTTGTTGCTGTTGTTGTTGTACACGTGGGCGTATGAGCAATGCAGCAAGTTGTTGTTGCTGCTGCTGCTGGTGCTGCTGCTGCTGCTGCTTTCACACACAATTAGCGTGTGTTGCTGTGGTGTGCGCCCATCTGTGTGTGGGTGAGATGCGAGAAATGCTTGGCCATAAATCATGCCAAGACTCTAACTATTGTCGCTATACCAACTGCAACTGCAACTGCTGTTGCTGCTGCTGCTGCTTTTGTTGCGTTGACACAATCAACAGCAGCAGCAAGAGCAAACGGATGGCAGCAATTGATTTGGGCAGCTTTTGCTGCTGCTGATTGCCAGTTTGCTTTGCTTTGCTTCTCTTTTCCTTACATTTTTTTTTTTGTCGCGTTCCTTTGACTAATGATACGAAATACGCAGCAGCATCAACATGTTGTTGACACGCGCGCATCGTTAGCAGCAAACCAGGTGAGAAAGCGACCAGGTGCGATTGCTGCTGCTAGTTGCGTAGGTGTCAGCTAAACAACAACATCAACACTCGGCTATTGCCCGGCATAGGTTTCTAGTTGTTGGTTGTGTCATTGTTGATGTTACTGTTGTTACCACCAGCAATATGTGCTCTGTGTTGCTGTTGTTGCTGCTGATTTCATTGCAAGTGTTGCTACTGCATTGGACAGCAACACTCGACATACATACGAATGAATGCATGCTGCTGCTGCTTTCATTGTTAATGATTTTTGAGTTATTGCGAGAATGTTGTTGTTATTAATTGTAGCCAAGAATATTGCTGTTGTGCTTAATGATATTATTGTAGCTGTTGCTGTTGACATGCCAGAGGCAACAGCAGCAAACAATAGTTGGTGTTGTTGTTGCCGCTATTCGACACCTGTTGGCGCTTAAAATCAAAGGACTCCAACTTGTTGCGCACGTGACCGCTGCAGCAACAACAAGTTGCCGGCGGGCAAGCAACAGCCACCGTCGACGACGACGACGACGACGTTGTTGTTGTTGTTGCCGCCTCTTGTAAGATCATAATTCACACGCTGCAATCGAAAAGCAATAAAAGGCGAGCACCGGCAAGTGGCCATCATCATAAACGGCACGATTTCGAGGCAGACGCCTCGACGGCCACAACAGCAGGCAGCAGGCAGGCAACAACACAGCACAACACGAGCGATAAATCGAGCAGGGACAACAGGTGTCCAATAACAAGAGCCACAACAGCAGTAGTAGCCGTTGCCCAAGCAGAAGCAGAAGCAGAAGTAGAAGAAGCACAAGCAAATAAAAATGCAGCAGCAGCAGCAGCAGCAACAACAACAACAACAGTTGCCTTTTGTGGTTGTTGCTGCTGCAGCTTCCGCATTCGCATTTGGCCTTCGCCCAGCTTTTGACACCAGCAAACAACAACAACAACAACAACAGCAGCAACAAGCACTCTTCTTTGGGTCTGTGGGTAACAATGCCAAACAGATAAACGAAAGAGGCCATCCGCATATTGCCCCTCATCTTTAGGGGCAACCACAGCAAGCAGAGGGGCAAACCAAACAGAGATGCAAACGATGAAAGGAAAGAGTGGAAGGAAGGAAGGGAATATCAACTTGGCCACTGAGTGCCTCAACCAGAGCTCATATCAGGCAACGTGCCACGTTTTGTGCCTGTTTCACTTAATTGCACCTTGGATTACAACTCCCTTTGTCATTTTATTTATGAACAGAAATTCACACACACAACACACACACAAAACACACACACATGCGTCTTCATTAAGAGAGGAAAATAAAAGCTGAAAAGTGTGATGAGTTTTAAGTTTGAAGTCAGAGAACGATAGTTGCTTTGAAAAAAGTCAAGCCCGACTTTCGTCAAGTCTTGATGGGTGCACAAGGGTACAAGAAAAGCGGCAGTGACGATGGTGTGGGTCGTCAGGCGTGGGTGGTGGTGGTGCTCAAGCAACAGGCAAGCATAGAAAATAGCGCACAGTGGCAGCAAACCGAGGAAGAGGCAGATAAAATTGCGCGCGTGCAACCTTGAGATAATTTAATCGTTTCTGTTTGAAAGCAAACACACACACACACACACATACACACACACACACACATACACACACACACACACATACACACACACACACACATATATATATATATATATATATATATATATATAATCGCAATCGGACACACAGCAAAAGCTGCGAGGGTCTGTCGATCGGCCGAGCCATAAGCGAATTGTCAGCAAATAAGCCAAACCGAAGCGAACCAGCGATGAGAAAAGCGACAATTGAACTAGTAACGGAATTGCAGCTGGAATCTGAATCGGAACCAGAACCGGAATCATCGTAGCCAACAATCCTTCACCTAAGAAACTAAGCATCTAAAACCAAATCATCATCGATTTCAATTCACTTTTGACTCAATTCAATTAACCAAAACTCAACTATTGCAAATGAGGCCGAGTTTCAACTGTCAAGTTTTCTGTCTAACAAATCTTAGCATTTCTTTGGGGAACACGGAACGGAATTAATAATGAAAGCGTACTCAAAAATACGCTGTTGACTGTCTGAGGAAATGAATGGTGTTTACATAGTAGCGACAATAAAAGTCTTAACTGAAGCATCTGTAAACTGAAAGTGAAGTCGCAGGAACAAGTTCAATGAAAATAAAATAAAAAATACTTGAAACAATGCTCAGGTGTTCGAGTAGTCTGCCCCTTTAGGTGCATCATTAGGTTTCGCTTCCAAAAACAATCAAAAATAACTAAGAAGAAGAAGAAGCTGCAAAAGCAAAAGCAAAAGCAGATGCAGAAGCAGCAGCAACTGAAAGAAAGCATTTCTTTATCGATGCGAATTGTTGTTGTCAAGCACTCAAAGTGAACTTTGCACAAGACAACAGGCACAGACAGCGAGGTCTCAATGTTGCTGCTGTTGTTTGTGCTGTTGTTGTTGTGGTTGTGCTTGTTGTTGTTGTGGTTGTTGTAGTTGCTGCTGCTCTTAGCTCATCGTCAGCAAACACTGATAAATTATTTGACAGATTATATTTGCGTTGAACTTTGGCAACAGTCGGCGGCTGCATAAATAAAAATAAGAACACGACGCAAGTGTAGAGCAAGTTTTGCACACAAAAATATTGTACATCAAACAAATAATAGTGGCTGCCACTGACAGTCCGCAAATGGTCACGACTAAATGATACCCTAATAACCCAACATACAAACAGGCTTAATCATTGATCACAATTATCTACAATAATCAATTGTTTCACAATTATTGATGCTGTGCCTTATATATATATACATATACATATATATATATATATATGTACATATACATATGTATGTCGACATTAGGAAAAACCTATCAAAATTTGCAGCTGGCAGCGTTAAATTTAAATGGAATATTTTTGCAGGGTATGCGAGGCGCAACTGCAGCGGATAGAGTGAAAGTTGGCGGCGAGCAGGCTGCGGTGGCTGAAGGTATAGAGCAGATGGTGGAGCCAGTGCCAGAGCTGCAGTTAGCCTCCCCCTCGTCGCCCCTCTCCACACTTCACCCCACAGTGGATTTGTTATGCAGTTTTTGCCCCGTTGCCAGTTCGTTTGCTAACAAATGAGCGTCATGTCTTTGCCGTCGCAAAACAAATCTGAGCAATTTTTTATGATAAATAACACCCAAGAGAGAGACAGAGAGAGGTAGAGATATAGTGACAGAGAACGCACGAGACACCGATTGAAAGACAGAGAGAGAGAGAGAGAGCTAGAAGGAGACGGTGAACATGCACCAAAAACAAGCAGAAGTGCTCCTCAGTGGAAACTGTTCGTCTAGCAAAATACCCTCTAGACAGAGATCGGCCAACAGACACATACATATATATATATATATTCTTAACCTAGATACGTTCTCTACGCAATTATTATAAACAATCTTTTATTTAATACATGCATGTCCAAATTTATATTGCTCAACATTTCATATTTCGCTTGAAAGCAATTCTTAAAACAATTCAAACTTTTCACTTCAACTCTTGTTAGAAATGCAAAATCAAACTTTGAAATGATGTTTTTTTAGAGTACATAATCAGTATACATAAATGTATAAGTAAATGGGAATTTTATGATTGGAGAAAGTAAGTAAATAATAGCTGGATTTATTAATTAATGTATTTCGAAATATATATAGCACTTTGACTTGACTGATTATGCTAATCAGACTTTGAAATATAAATCGATGTGTTTTGCAGATGTGCCTCGTCTTGCCGACTTTATGTTACCCTTTCCTTGTTGAGGTGTATTTTTAATCCGGTTGCAGGGTATACAAATGTACTACGTATAAGCAACTAAGCAGCCTGTAATATTAAGTGCGGGCCCCCGGGCGCTTAACGGGTACCACGCATGGACGCAACAATAGGGGAGTAGTGGGGCGGCACTGAGGCACAGAGGCGACTCGGCAATTGGGCGACTGGCGGCGACTTGTGCAAACAAACAAATCGCTGCAGATTTATTTTAGTGCAAAGCGCACAGCGAAATTGCTCTGGCATGCGTGGGCAGTCAGTGCGAACGAGACGGAGATACTCCAGAAGAGAGATGGCGAGATGATGAGGGACAGAGTAGGTGTGTGAGAGAGAGAGAGAGAGAGGCTAGCTATGGAGTTGCAAGCGGCGCTGCTGGAATCGATGCGGTATTGAAAAATGCGAGCTTTCAGCGCGGTAATTAAAAGATGAATCGTTCGGCATGTGGCAAATCTAATAAGTTGCCACAGAGTGCGGCACAGAACGCTGCCAACAAATGACGTGTCATTAAGAGCGATAACGCCCCATTTTGTGGCAGCTACATATAAGCCAGGCTGCCAGGCTGCCCGACTTGCCACGTTCCACTCAACTAGCAGCTATGATTGATGCCAGCTTTTATGGCTAACGGAATGCGACAGGCGGCCAACTGGGCAGCTGCATGTTGCAACAACATCCAGCAAGTGAAAGTTTTACCCCTACAGTCCAAAATACGTATGCATATGTACAGGTCTACATACCTGCATATATATATATATATATATATACCGGAAGCACCTAACGGCACATTCTAGCACATTTCGCAATGACAATTAGCAAAGAAGACGGCGACAGGAACTGTTCCTGCCACATCACCAGCTGCTGCTGGTGCTGCTGCTGCTGTTGCCGCACGTGCCACAACTTTCACCGGCACTTAACGGATGAAACAACAAATACGTGTTCATATGTATGTAAAAGGGTTGCCAGCCAACACTCTCATTTAGCTGATAGAAATCTTCCCCTGCGCATCGCGAATTCGGGTCACACACACAAGAAACAAAAATTAAAATAAAAAACATGAAAAAAAATACCAGACAACAGACAGCAAACATCAGACAGATATCGCAGTTGGGGTGCGACTTCCCTCCTCACTCCTCCCTCCTGCAGTCAGTCAGTGAGTCAGTCAGTCAGTCAGTCGGCTATCAAGAATTGGCTGACTGCTTCAGGTTGAAGTCAACTGTTAACCAGCATTGTAAAATACTAGAATATAACTTCTGCTGAAGTTTCAAAGATTGAAGGCAGCAAAAGTAAATCGTCATTTGCATATCAAACAAGTAAGAATGCTCTAGTCGAGAGAACTCGACTTGCAGATAATCTACATCCAAGTCTATAGCTATACGTAACTCCAAGTACATCGGAAAATACAATTTTCTCCCGTGTTTACACTTAACAGATCTGTCTTAAAAATGTCGACTTTTATTACTATCGAAAATCGATTTGTATCGATAGCAAAGATATCGATCAAATGAAATTAGTTGAAAGCTTTAAAAGGAGTTTGAACTATTGAAGTATTGCAAGGCCTTCTTTAACCATAATCAATTCAACCACATATGAATATTGCATACTGCTGCAGTCTTTGAGATCCATAGAGAGGCAAATATAATGCTATATATCTATTAGTCACTGGTCTGCTATTAGGTTCATTAGCTCACCTAATATCATATCCAGGATGGTTGAAGAAGGCGTGGGGGTGGAGGGTTGGGGCGTCTTTTGGCTGCACTTACCTGCAAATGGAATGAAACGAAAGAGTGGCAATTAGATAAAGATAAAGATTAGGATATAGATAAAGGTGCTGAATAGAGAGCGTACACACACACACATACACACACACACACACACACACACACACACACACACACACACACACACACAAACACACACACATACGCACAGGCAATCGATCAGAAAAGAACAAAGCGAATGCCGCCGTTCATTGTGCGAATGCTGAGAATGGATTGAAGGAGCTGAGAGAATGAATTGCATTGAATTGGTTGGGCACCGATATTATATAAGTGCGAACTGCAATTAAGCGCAATTCAGAGCGGGCTCAGAGTCAAGTGCGACTGCGAGTGCAACTGCCACAAGACGTGCAACTGCAACGGCAGCAATCAGGCTTACAACAATGCCAGCGCCAGGCTGCCAACGTTGCTGCTGCTGTGAAAATTGATTAAACTCATTCATCAAATCAAATGTGTGGCAAGTTCAAATGAGAGGCAGCTGCAGCCAACTTGCAACTTACAGCCTGCAACTCGCACAACTGGCAGCTTTGCAACGACTGCCAATTACCTTGCCAAGCAAATCAATTGTTGCCTTAATGAAATAATAGACATTTCAGGGCCGCAGCCAAATCAACAAAGATCGCCCAACGAAGATATACCCTGTAATTATAATTGTTGTTTGTTTTGTTTAGTTTCGTTGCGTTTCGTTTGCTTGATGCAAGTTAGACCGAAATGTAAAATTTCTCGAATTGAGCATTAAATTGCAATTGGAATCGTCAATTTTAAAATTAAATTTGCTTTTTTTATGGCCAACAAATACACTCTAAATAAGTTGATTTTCAGTTATTGATTCAATAGGGTATATCAAATATAAAATAGTGTTAAGTAATTTAATATAAGAAAAACAACAAACAAAAACAAATAACGCCAAATTCCATTAAAAACGACAACTTTCAAATGGCCAGTTGGCAATTTTTTGGACGTTGTTGCCAGAGAGAGAAAGGCAGCGACCAGGGCGTGGCCACAATTTACTTTATGCAGTTACCAACAACAACAGCAGCAGCAACAACAACAACAACAACAACAACAACAACAATGCGTATGCTTGTCTGCCAATGCACTTGGGGAAAAAGAGAGAAACGAAAAAAGACAAACGAAAAAACAGATATGATCCAATTCAATTTAAGCGCGTGTCGCATGCAAACGACAAAAACAGCAAATAGCAAATTGTTGTACTAGTTGTAGCAGTTGTTGCTGCTGCTGTTGTTGTTGTTGTTGTTGTACAAATGCAATTACAACTAAACACACAGACACGAGGAGTTGACGCCACCGCCAACGACGAAAGCGTACTTTTTACTCCGCCCACTTTTCCCACACCCATATTTGCAATAACGACGCCGGCACGACGATGCAACAGCAACAGCAACAGCAACAACAACAAAAAGAGAGAGGTTACAACAACAGCTTACATTTACAATAATAATTAATGCAAGCCGAAGCCACAGATGCGCTTTAGTGATGCACTCAGCAAAAAATCAACCCACATTTTAGAATATCTGTTGCCAAGGATAACCAAGGATATAATATTCGGGAAGCATATGTCTTAAAGGGTTTTTGGCGTTATTCTTTCCCAATTTCAAAGTACATTTTACAAATATTACCAAAAATAATGTCACTGTTGAAATTTGCTTTTTTTTTTTTGCTACAAATAAGTATTTTAAGATTTAATATATTCAAAAATTATTGGTATAAATTGAAATAATTTTATTCCACATCAATTTGGGGCAGACTGCAACTAAACTTTAATATAGCAGCTGAGAAGGAATGACAGAAATGTTTGGTTTGTAATTCCACTTAGAAACATTTTTGATATTGTTAATAGAAATAATATATTGAAAATGTAGAGCAATTTTTCCAAGTGTACGTGTGCTATGTATATATGCATATACATAAGCAAATAATTGCAAATAAAAGTGTTTAGTTTGCAAATTAAAGAAGCATAGATCGAATAATGCCACATTTGTGATGACATCGAAGTGTTGCAGGAAGCTTTTTAAATGTACTAACTTTGCCCTTGCCGCCTAACATGACTTTTCATGCCTTTCTCTTTGTCATGCCTCCTGTAGGCAATTGTAATTGAATCAAATTGATGAGTGTTGTTCTCTTCTTTCTTTTTTTTTTGTATATTTTTTGAGATGGGCGGGGCCGAGGGAACTGGGCGACAAGCGAATGCGATTCACACCTGAACAGTGTCTCTGCCTCGAATTGTTGTTTGTTGTTTTTCTTTTTTTGTTTCTATGTATTTTTGTCTGTTTTGTCTCATTCGCATTCGCATCTGTTGTCGTTGGCTGTCTGTCAGCGCTGACGTTGATGAAAAGCGTTGCGGTACTCGTGGGAAAATCAGCTCAGCGCTCCTCTGCTCCTCTTTTGCTCACACACACATCCCATCCCCCCCCTCACCACTCCCCTTTTTTCGTGTTATTTGCCACGTTTGCGGTTAGGTGTGTGTGTGTTGTAGTTGTGTGTTGCTGTTTTTGGGCTTTGCCATTTTGTGTGGGCTGATGAAAAAGTTTCGCCGCAATTCGTTGCGCTGCATTAAGCAAAGCAGTGCAGCAACAATAACAACAATAACAACAACAACAACAACAATTCCAATCAACGTCGAAATTTGTTAGGCGAAAGCAATTTTTGTCGTACCGGGTTTGCCTTAAAAGAGCGTTCACTCTCTCCCTCTCCCTCACCCTCACCTTTCTGTCTCTCTGTCTCTCTCTGTGTTCTCCTCTCTTTCACTCCTTCCTATTGATGCCTGCTCGTTTGGCATTTGTTCTTATCTGTAAAGTACACGCATACAATGCGCTATTCCACCTACCCCAACCTCACCTTCACCCCCTGCACTCCGACGCCTTCCAAAACAGGGCTTATCGGACGACGACGAGGTCGAAGTCGGCCTGCTGCTGACATTTATATATGCATATGCATTTCTATTTCAATTTTCCATTTTTATTTCTAGAGTTTTTGAGATCGGTCTGCAAATTTTTTTGGTTTTTGGTTTTTACACTGGCAAACGGCAGAGTTGCCAGATCCCAAAATTATGAATATTAAATATTTCACATTTAAAATATGAATTTTCGAAAATTATAAAATATTCTCGTTTTAGGTATTACCAAAAAATCAAACATTTAACAAATTTAATTTAATTTAATTTATATTTTTTAATATTGTTATTAATTTGGATGTTTGAGTTTTGGGTATTGTGGTTGGAAGAGATTTCTGTGCTACTCTCGATAATGCATACATATAAATGCATTTCTAATTGCTCAAGTAAATTCTCGTCGGTTTTGTTAAGTTGAGTTTGAGTTTGATAAGGAAAGGCGCTGACTTCAACAACAACAATAAATTACCAATTATTATTGCATTTTAAATTTATGGCGCTGACAACGACAGCCAGTCTGCTAAATAGCATAATTACTCTAAAGATATGATTAAAATGTTTTTAGAAATGGAAATGTTCATATACATAAGGGTCAGGCTTACAGCTTCAATCAATTATGCAACATTCTGTTAAGCAATTAACATAAATCATCAGTTAAAAACCATTCGAAACAGCTGCAGGACTAATATCCTTTGTGAAAATGTTTTCTTCCGATTTAAAATTATTGATTGGGAAAATAAATTCCACGTGAATAAGTTGTGTTTACTTTCCACCGGAAATATTTACGGCATATTTATCGATCGTAAGTTAATTCATGTAACTGCTTTTTCGTGGTGTTTTATTAACTCCCACAGTGCGTATGCTTAATAACGTCGTTTTTTCATATTACTTGTACGTCATATTTCTATTATAGTTTTTACTTGACTCACCCTGTTTGCTTATGCAGCAGGCAGCGACACACACGATAAAGTTGTTGTAAAAAAAATTTACAAATAAAAACAACAAAAATTATTTGCACAAATGTTGAAGAATTCGTTGACTCTCTATCTCTATCGCTCTCACGCTCACTCCTCTTTCACACACACACACACTACTTCCTTTCTCTTTCTATTATATGAAAAACGTGGCGTTCATTTCTTGTCCACTGCATGAGAAATCTATGTATATATATATATTAATATATTTGTACATTAAATAAAATTTATTTAAAAAAAAGAACAAAAAAAAGTAAAGGAAGCAATCAAAATGAAAAAAAAAAATAAAAAAAATAAAACGGCTTTGCAATTACAGAACAACAACAATAGAGCAGCAGGGCAACAGTAAACGTTTTACCGTTAACGGCAGACGCAAAAACGCAAAAACGGCACGGACGGCGCCGAAAGGAATTCGCGCTTATGAACACGTAGACGCAATGCAGCAACCGCTGACACTGACGCAGGCGCGACGCAGACGCATACGTCACGGCGACGCAAGCGACACGTTACACGAGCCGCTAACCACTCCTCCTGCAAACAGCAACAATACGAACAACAACAACAAATAAGCGTGCAGCCTTGAGATCACAGCAGGCAGCACGCGTTTTTCAACGCACACACAAAAGCGGAAATTGACAACGGAAAAAAGTGCGTCAATTGTGTTATTGTTATTGTTGCAGTTGCTGTTATTGTTGCAGTTGCTGTTGATGTTTTGTTCCGAGTCGAGAACCCACTTAGAATGCAACGTCAACGACGGCGACGACGACGACGACGCCGCACACACAAATAACTAACAGCGACTGTAGTAAAATGACAACTGAAACCGCAGGCGCATTGAAAACGAGTAACGACAACGACAACGGCGACGACGACTGCGACGCAACTGCAATTGGCGCTGGCTGCGCTCAGAGCGTTGGCGTATGAAACGATTCTAACGCAGCCGACGACGACGGCGTCTTTTTTTCACAGCTGCTGCTGCTGCTGCTGCTTTTTTCGCATTCTATTTTGCAAGCTTTTCACTTTTTGACGACGGCGACGACGTCACGACGACAATTGCACTCGCATTAGATGTAGAGCGCCTGCTGCCCGTGAGAGCATATTGTGTTTTGTGTACAAGGGAGAGAGTGAGAGAGAGATAGGGCGGCACAGGGATCGCTCGCTAAAAGCAACATATATTGAAAATTAATGCGTTGTCCTGAATTACTTTCATTCGTCGAAAAAAAATCGAAACTTGTCTCATAGCACTGAAGCGTAACCGTATCTCTTTACGAGCGATCACTGTACAACTAAATATTTTTTTATTTTTATTTTTGAAGTCCTAAATTAATTTTATTCGTCAAAAACAAAATTTGACCTTGTCGCATAGAACCGAAGCGTACCGTATATCTTTGCGAATGTTCACTGTACAACGAATTCTTTATTTATTTAGTGTGCGAGTGCGGAAATGCAGCGGGAGACGCAGCAGCGTGCAAGGCCAAAGGCGTGCGAAAGAGCCAGCGCACAGTGTGCGTGTTTGAATGTAGGCGTGTGTATGTGTGAGTGTGTGTGTAAATGTGAGTGTGTAACAAGTGTAACTGATCGCGTTAGACGTGCGGCGAGAGCAGCTCGCGTCGTATGCATAATCGCACATAGACTGCAGCTGCCTGCCTGCCTGCCTGCCTAACTCTCAAACTGTCAACTGTCAACCGTTATCCCCCTTCCCCTCCCCCCCCTGCACCCACCCTTGCCCCAATCGACTCACTTAGCCTGCGTTCAGTCATCGGCGCACATAGCACGCGCGTGCCCTTGAAAACTTGACCCAAACGCTGCAGCTGTAGTTGCCATGCTGCAAGCACTACCTCCCCCCGCAATCTACCCCCTCCCTTTAATGTTTGCTCGCAAACAAAAGAAAGTGCACAAATTGTTGAAATTCTTAAAAATAAAACACAAGTTTCGCGTGCATGTGCGCAAAAAGCAAAAGGCAAAAGCACAACACAATTTTTTGGGAAAACAGCAGAACGCCACGAATAATGCGCGGCGCACAAATCAAATCTATTTGTTGCCATGACTAGTGTGTGTGTGTGTGTGTGTGTGTGTGTGTGTGTGTGTGAGTGAAAGCCAATGTCCAACAGTTTTCATTGCCAAACACAATTTTTATACAAATGTGGTGCGGTATTTATTTTGTTTGTTTTCACGTCTTACTTTTGTTTCTTTCTTTGTTCTTTTTTTTTTGGTTTTTTTTTTGCCTTGCTATTTTTTGCTTAGTTGCGCAAAATAAAACAAATGCAAAAGAATCAACCGAAAAACCAAAAGCCAAAATAATGCTAGGCAGCATCAAAAGACGCGCGACTGCATCACAATAGACAAAAGATCTATGTGGGGGAGAGAGAGAGAGAGACAAAGATAGAGTGAGAGGGCAGAGTGCAAGAGGGGAGACTGCAATCTCTCCACTTGCAGATGGTTGCACAGTGTACACAAACACACATATGTTTCATATGTTTGTACATATGCAATTTATGGGCTGTGACGTTCGCGGGAAGTGCGCAAATTAATAGCATCGCATGAAGACCAAAAGGGAATTGATACGTTTACAATATTAAGTATTCCACTTATGGTAATATTACTATATAATTTATAATAATTTGTAATAAAATTCTTATCAGCTTAAGCTATTACTCTAGTTTATCATATTATTTTATTTATTTTTATTATTTAAAAAAATTGAATTAAATTACCTAATGTTTTGAATTGTAGGGTGAAATATGAAATTTCTATGCAACGATCGCGAAAGCAATTCAAAAGTGCAATGCCAAAGTATTCAACATCTCTACACTCACACACACACACACACACACACACACACATACATACAGTACATAGTTTTATCTGCCAAAGTCGCGCCAATTGCAAACTATTCAAGGTCGTGCGGCGAATGCACCTAACCCATCAACAACAAGAACAACAACAATAAGAGCACCAACAGCAATATATAACAACAACAATACAGTTCCGCCCGCATACGCAAAATGTTTGAGTGTTCTTCAAATTGCAAACAAGTATACAAAACAACAATAACAACAACAATAAACAGAACAAATACAATTTGCGCTCGTAAATTGCAAAAGCGCCGCAGTCGCAGTCGCTGCCGCTGCCGCTGCCAACAGCAAATGAATTTCACTGTCAAGGTCGAGAAGCGTCGCGTCGTCGCTCGTTTTGATGCGCAACGCAATGCGATCGCTGCAGCAGTCGCAGTCGCAGAAAGAGAGCGCGAAAGGGAGAAAGAGAGGAGAGAGAGGAGAGCGTGCTCGCTGGCGCGTGTGGGCGCGAGCGCATTCGACATTGACGGAAACGACGCGCAGCTTATGTAAGCGCAGCGCAGCGCATGTTGACCACCGCTGAGCGTGGGCGTGGGCGGTCGGTGGTGGCGAGGGGAGGGGGTTGAGCGCGGGCAGCAAGCATCCAAATGCACACGCATGACGTCGCTGCTGCTGCTGCTACTGCTGCTGCTCTCTTTCACCCTCACCCTCCCTCTATTTTCTGCTCTGCCTCGGCACGCAGCATTTCCTGCAGTTTGTCGCTGCGCATTTCATATCATTCTTCGCGTTGCTTGTTGTCGTTGTTTCTGTGTGTGTTTTTGTGCCATTTCGCATGTTTTTCTATCGCAGCAATTGTTTTTCTCAAGTTCGCGGCTCTTGTGCAATTTGTCAGACCGCACCCAACCAACCCTTACCTCTCTCCTCCCTCCCTAACATCTACATTTCCCTCACCCCCCCACTTACCCATACAGAATGCGTAATAATTCACAAATTGCAGCGGGCGGTAAACAAAAACAGCCATAAATCAAATGTGGAGCGAGCAAACCGAACTAGCCGAGACTCATGGACGCCACGCCCTGCACATCCCACTTCTAGTCGCCCACCCCACACGCAACACCCTCGAAAATGCAGACATAATTTGACATAAGCGATGGTAAAGTTCAACCGCAAAACAACATCAAAGGCAACGCCAAAATCATCAGCTGACGATGACTGGCAATGATTGACTCGACTCAACCAAACTCGCCACTGCTCGACTTGACGACGATGCGACGGCGGCGATAATGTCAAAGGCAGTCGCGGATACCCGAACACCCGAACACTCGAACACTCGAACACTCGAACGCCCGAGCAGGTCTTCGGCGGCTCCCAGCTCACGGTCGCTTAATCATGTTCAAGAAAGCAACAAAAAATACAAAAAAAAAAAAAAAAATATGAAAAAAATAAAGTGCAGCAGCATCGTCGTCGAATGCAGTGCCTGTCAAAGCTGCGATTAATCTCACTCACAGAGAGCGAGCGAATGCGGAGAGAGAGCGAGCGCAGCCGCAGCACAGTGGCCAGCAGCTCAATGGGACTGCGATGAAAATGCGCAATGTGATTTGGTGGGACGTTGAAAATGTATCAAAAACATCCAAATGCAACTAGAAATGTAATAAAATAAATGTTTTTTCACGTTTGGATTGCTTATTTAAATAAGCAACGTTGAAAATTGTGCGCATGTGGAAATGATGAATGTGGTTGTAATATATATATTTGCTATCCACAAATATGGCAATGAAATATGTAATTAAAAATTATCGATTTCCATTTCGAGTGTGGAAAAACTTGGAAAAATGTTGTTTTGATTTATTTAATTGTGCCTTGTTGTAGTTAATTAACTAAATCAATTTTTTGGAATTTACAGTATTTACGACTTGCATCTGCTTAAGTTAATTACTCAAGGGAATTTGCTGGTGAGCTCATCGCGTATTGGCCACTGTGGCAGCAGCATTCATAATTGAGATATGAACTTGGTAATATTTCATAAAAGCCTGACCAAACTAGAGAGCGTGGCCAACTGGGGAACTGGGGAACTGGGAAACTAGCTGGCTGAGTGCTGATCGCGGCTTGTTCGTCTAGAAATAACTTAATTGTCACTCAATTACTCAGTTTTCAGCTAAAAGCATTCATTGCTCTGGCTTAACGTCAGAGCCAAACGCCCACTGAGGCACAGAGCTGAGTTAAAAAAAAAAAATGCTAAAGAAACTGGACAACTGGAGAAGTGGGAAACTGGCGACTGGACGCACGTTTGCTCTGCTCCTTGGCTAGGCGTGAATAATAGGCGAGAGCCGAAGAGCTGTGGCCTGAATGAAAATTGATGAGTTGCGACAGTTTTTGGCCAAAGGGCAAAAGCGGCTAAAAGAACCCGCAAACAAAATAAAATATAACAAAAAAAATTGTTTATATACATACACTACATTATATATATATATATAAGAGTAAAACGAAGCTAAATAAAAAATGAGTATAAAACTGGGCTCGGCTCAGTAGAGAATAGCAACAAAATAACAACAACAAAAAAAGGGAAAAAGAAAACGTTTGTCATGCCTTTCAGTTCCAGGCTGGAGAGTGGCGAATCCTCGGGCTGCATTCGGGGATTGCCAACTCAATGCAACCATCAATCAAATTTACTTGTTTGCCACAATGTAAATGTGTATATATTTATATATATACATATATATATATATGTGTGTGTGTGTGTGTGTGTGTATGAGTGGGTGTTGTGTGAGGTCGCTGTAAAGTTCAAATCAAATTCGCCATTCTACGAGGCGATATTTTGATTGACGCCTCAATCGAAGTGACTTGATTGAAGCTCTTAAGTGGAAAGTCCGCTCGATTTTTGTTCAGTTCTATACGAAAAAAGTTCGTTTTCTGCAGACTTACAATGCATGCATGCAAAAATGCTAATGAGCTCTATTAAGGTATGAGCTGTATTAAATGATTGATTTATTATATATGCGTTTGATCTGATCTGTTAAAGCACACAATAACTTATTCACAGAGTTTTCACACCGATTGAAGTTGTTGAACATTCAATTACTAATGTTTGACACTTGATTGAATCTAGATAAATTTAGTATAGTATGGGTTAGGGTAAAGGATATCATACTAAGTATTAACATATTAACAAGACTGATCCAAATATTATGGTATTGCTTCAATCAATTTCGTTGGCGTTTCTTGTCCATTTAAATACTTGAAGCTCTCCCCAATTTAACTCAATTCATTTGATTTATTTTTGGTGTATTCTGAACTTACATCATGATTAATTTGATATATTTTAAAACAATTGATTGATTGATGCATCTTTGATGAGATCTCTGCAGCATTTTGCTGTTAGTTAATCAATCGTTACTCTGTGCTCAAATATTCAAGCATGTTGCCTTACATCATGATTGATAACAGACATTTGATTGACTTGTGGCTTGATTGACGCAATTTATTGCACAGGACTGATGTCGCTTCTTTTATGTTTGCCACTTATACAACACTTACATCATGATTGATGCGATTCACTTAAAGAAGCGCTCTCAGTTTCCTTTCGTTAACTTCACGCACATGGTTCACATGGCCTCCACACCACATAAATCCTAATCAAAACTATGCGCAAACAAGCTACAGCAACAACAACAACAATAAGAAGAAGAAGACAGAAATAACAAAAACAACAGCAACAACGCCACATTGATGGAGGCTCCCAGCGCTGTAGTCGGAGCTGGATGCTATGAGCGTGCATCTATAAATCCATTAATGCCATTTACCGCATAAACATAAAGAAAACGCTCCACAAATTCCCGGCTCCATGAGACTCCATGAGGCATCAACACTCTCGACCCAAAGATGCTAAGGGGCACAAGGGGGACAAGGGGCAAAGAGGCAAAGACTCTTCCCGAGCATTGCAATTGCTCCATAAAGTAAAACTAAATTGCTCAATAATTTTGTCCACATTTGATTATGTCTTTTGGCCAAGACATTCGCTCTCTCTCTCTCCCCATCCCCATCCCCATCCCTTTCCCTATCCCTATCCCTATCTCTCTGCATCTCCCTCTCTCTCTCTCTCTCTCTTTATCTCTAACACTGTGTGGCTTTCAACTTCGACTTCTACTCCGGCTCAGGCTCAGCGATGGAAGGGGCGGGTGAGCGGCTTGGAGCCCTGCGAATTGCAGTCACGATTGTGCCTGCGAATGGAGCCCACAAATTCAAAACCCATAAAGACATCAAAGCAGCAACGCGTGTAACAATTTGCCAGCCAACAACAACAACAGCAACAACCAACACAGAAACAACAAACAACATAGCGACAACAACAACAACAACAACAATGAGAACAACAAATCCATGTTACTGAACTGGCAAACGCAACAAAACGCAAATTAACAACGGCAACACACAACATCAGACAAGGGAGGGGTGAGGGGGCATAAGGGGCGAAGGGTTGCAACTCTCGCTCAACGGAAGACAAAGGCGTTGTAGGAGTAGAAGTAGTAGTAGTAGTAGTAGTAGTAGTTGCAGTAGTAGTTGTAGTTGTAGTAGTAGTTGTAGTCAATTGTGGAAGAGGGACTGCAAGAAGAGGAGTTGCAGACAGGTCGGGTCGTGGAGCAGGAGCCTGTGACGACGACGACGAAGGCGACCTGACCAGGCATCCACATCCGCACCCGCACAAGCAGCAGCAGCAGCAGCCACACTAAAAGCTGCTTGTGAAAGAAGAAATACCCTTTACAAATTAGAAACTGAAGTTCAGCTCATAATTTAAGCAGATTAATTCAAGTTGTCAACTGAACTAACATAGCGAAAGGAACATAAACCACAAAATATATCAACAAGTTGGTAATTATGCAGGAATTCATCAAAAATACCAGAGTTGGCAGAAAACACAAGAAGAGAGTATCTTAGAATGGTAAATAGAATGGCGGAAAGGCCAAACTAAGCTATTTCTTCTCAAAAGTAGAAATAGAAATATAAGTAGAAGAAGAAGAAGAAGGAGAAAAAATAGCGCCGAAAGCTGTGATCAATATCAATAGATATGATAGAAAGGGCATTTGCATAAGCAATCGATCGATCGATCGAGTGGGGGAACCTGAAGCGCAAAGCGTAGACAACTTATACGGAATGTTGTGTTCCCATAATTTGTGATACGCTGGGAGAGGAGAGCCCACCCACACCCCGATCTGTGGATGGTTGAATGGATGCATGGATGGATGTATTAATGGATGGATGGACGGACGGTTGATGGCGCCTTGTATGCCGCCGGAGCACGATCGATGCGGCAGCTGAAATGCTCATTAAAAATGTAGAAAGCTCAGAGAGTTAGCGGCTCTCTCAGCTGGGATTGCGCTGTCAGCGCTAATCGCACGATCTTAATTTACAGCAACAATCGCAGCAACAGCAACAGCAACAACAACAACAAAACAGGACGACTACCGGCAACAACAACAACAACACTCAGAGATCGGCGATCGCAAACGATCTAAGACTTGGCCAATTTGGCGAACGCAACTTTCGCTTTTGGCTGTTGCTAACGATCGTCAATCGACGGCAATTTATTATTATGCAGCGTTTGCTAGTTCGCATTTTAATTCAATTAAAAGTCGGTTAGAGATCATGGTAATTATGCCACACATAAATATGTATATCAGCCTCGCCAAGCAGGAAGACAACAATAACAATAACAACAACAACAACAACAACAACAACAACAACCGATTAACCACCAATCGCCAACGGCCCCAACTCAATCGACCAACTACCGATCATGTCCTAGATAATCAGTTACATTTATTTCTCAGTTTCATGTCGTGCCTCAAATTGTGATATTGTGATAAGAAACAAAACTAAAACTATTTCGCCCTGTCATTAGACGTTGTGGCAATTAAATGTCGCATACCCACCGCACCAATCATCGATAATGATCCTCTGCTCCGATTTATTGCTCCACATCACAAAGAGCGCTGCGCAGCCAGTTCAAAATTCAACATTTTTCAATCAACATTAAAGAAGACTTTAGATAAGGCGATTGATTTTTCGATTCCGCTTTGTGCGACATCCGCAAGCGTTTTAATTTGCATAACATTTAACATTAACGGTTTTATTTGCATTGTCAAAAACCTTAAGCATCTTAGCCATGGACTAACTAACTGAATAAACCAACAATTGGCTAACTGTCTATCTTTCTCTATCTCTCTCTCTCTCGCACACACACACACTCACGCACTTGGACAAGACATGACAAAACGTTAGCAAAATCGCATAAAAATGTTAAATGTTGCATGTTGTTTGCATTTGGAGGACGACAAGCAACAGCAACAGCAACAACAGCAACAACAACCAATGTTCGCGTTTTGAATGACAAGAACAACAACAACAACAACAACAATCAAGCGTGGGCGCACAATAGAGTTGTCGTTGTTGTTGTTGCAGTTGTTGGTTTTATTGCTGCTGTTGTTGTTTGAGTTGTGCCGCTGCGTTTTTTGACATTTTGTAACACGCGCCTGCCAAGCGGCATAAAAATTGACATATTATAATGTCATTGGCGTTCCCGATTTGCGCCACTGCGTCGACTGCCACAATTCGTCAATTTGCGGGCGGCCCGCGTGGGTGGGCGGTCGTTCTGTCGGTCTGTCGGGCGGTCTCCACAAGAGAGTTATGCGCCGAGAGTTGGCGCTGTTGTCGCTATTGTTGTTGTTCGTTTTGTTTGTTTTGACAGGCAACGCACTTCAGCTTCAACTGTGGCTTCTATTTTTCTTACATTTATCTTATTTTTTGCTGCCTTTTTTCTCCTTCTTTTTTTTTTGTACATGTTTATTTCTTTCGTTTTTCATCGAGCGTCGGGTCTAGTCAAGACACGAACCGCAATCCAAATCCAAATCGCATTCGCAGTCTTTTGTCTGTTGTCTTTTGTCTGTGCTGCTTTTGCCAATACACAACATTCTTATCAGATTGTTGCAATATTTTTCTGTTGCTCTATGTTCATGTTGTTGTTGTTGTTGTTGTTGTTGTTGTTGTTGTTGTTGTTGTTGCAGCCCGCACTCGAGCCGAGCTGCAACAAATAGATCTTTATCAAGTCTTTGACTCGGGCTTTGCTAACAACAACAACAACAACAACAACAACAACATGCTTAGAAACTGCACCAGCAACAACAACAACAACCACAAACAAACATGTAATGAAAATTATGACAAGCCAACAACAACAAAATAGTAAGAAAAAAATATTCTTGTAATATGAAAAATTATAATTCAATGGAAAATTGCGCCCACACACGCGTATCGCACACACACACACACACCACACATATATATATATATATGTATATATATATATATATGTGCCGGAGCAACAATTGTTGCTCATTGTTGCTGTTATTTGGCCCATTGGCTTATCGTGAGCGGAAAGCGTTGTCGTTGTTGCTGTCGCAGTTGCTGTTGCTGTTGTTGTTGCTGTTGCTGTTGTTGTTGCTGTTGTTGTTGCTCAGTTATGCTCAAATGTTGTTTTGAAATTGTACTCTACAACTGGGCCTCAAATCATTTGCAGCACTTTGCATCCTGCAAAAATTAGCGCAACACAAAATAAAAACAAAAAGAAATCAATTTAACAAGATCCATCAATCAGCGTGCAATGGATGAGGAAATTTCCATCGAGCGATAAGTCCGCTTGTTGCGAGAACCGAATGTCAAGATCAGACTGTCCAGATTAGAGAGAGAAAGAGAGAGACAGAGAGAGAGAGAAATAGGGAGTGAGAGAGAGAGAGATGAGATCTGAATTTGGAACAAACTCTGAGCACAGCTGGTGATTGAATCGCTAAGCGTTTAACATTGAGCTTTGAGCGTGTTCTAAACGCGATCGATCTGTGAATAGATCTATGGATAGATCTTCAGTTGATCCAAGTAGAGAATGTCAGGCAATTGCTTGAATTTGTATCATTCGTTGCAATATTGGGCGGCATTTGCTGATCTCTAATCTCGTTTGCAAGCTTAAGTGATCAATTTGACAATTTGGCCCACATTTCGAACTTTGGTTTTTTATTCTCATTCTCATTCCCATTGAGAAGGTACAAAAATGATTAAGTTTTAAGTACAGCATATAATAAATGCAACTCCAATCAAAAGAAAAGGCATATCTGAGCTGGTAATACCGAAAGGAACACGAGTGGCAGCTCGTGGCCCAATGATCTTTTGCGGCTTTGCAGCCAATCTGTGGCATGGTAAATTAGCATATCAGTTGGCTGGCAAATACAAAAAAAAGGAAGAAGACCAACAACAAACAACAAACAACAAACAACAAAACAGTAAAGGAATTACAAATTGCAGCAACCGTTAGGCGAATGCGTTTCCCATGTGAAGCATGTGTGTATCTTCATCCATTGACAACGACAATGACAACAACAACAACAACAGCAACAACATTGGCATTGTGATTTTTGTTGTTGTTGCTGTTGTTGCTGTTGCTTTTGTCGTTTATCACGCATCGCTGTCAAAGTGTCACTTTAGCTTAACGTTGGTGTAACGCCAAAAGATATCACAGACAATTTTAGTCGTCTTCAAGCCGCAGCAGCAGCAGCAGCAGCAGTTGGCCAAGTGGGAAAGCGGCGGCTGCGCACGCGTAATAACGCATAATGTGCCAACAGCAGCAATAACAACAACAACAACAACAACAAAACAGCCGCAACAACAACAGCAACACAAAATCACGTTAATGACAGCGACGACGTGCCTTGAGGACTGGGGCCCCAGCAATTCGAAGCTTGGCTCTCAGTTTTAGCCACGTGATTGCCAGTTGTTGGCAATCCGCAGGCGGCGGCGGCCAACAATCGCTGCAGGCTATGAGTCGAGCAGCGAAGAGAGAAAAAGATACTGCAACAACAACAACAACAACATAAACAACAACAACAGAGACAACAACGACAAATAAAGGAAGGCAACCAGGCAGGCATCCAAAGCCAACTGCTGTTTTGTCACATCATTATCAGTTGGCCAAAGTGTGTGTGTGTGTGTGTCTGCGTGTGTGTGTGTGTGTGTGTGTGTGTGTGTGTGTGTGTGTGTGTTGGCCTGGTGCGCAGAATTGGTGGCATTATTGACATGACGGACATGGCAGGTGTGAAGGAATTCGCCACTAAATCATGTTGTGCGGTCCATTTTGATTGGACGACACTGTCGGCGGCGATTGTTGTCTTAATAAAGTCATCTAGCGGTTAACATTTTACAGCCAAGCCACACTGTGCAACAATATTTTTGGCTCAAACACACAGCTATCTCCAGAGTCTTAAATAGAGTGAGGGAAAATATATGCAATATCTAAATTTGAAGCCCAGATTTCAAATTGAAGTATTAGAAATCATTTGTTATCCAAAATAATGCCTATAGCGCTGTAATTTTTGTACGCCACAAGCATGTTGCAACTGCACCTCTATTATGAATGGCAAATTTTGTAGCAGAGTGTTTGGCTAAAACAGTGGAGGGAATTGAAACGTTTACTGGCCACGATGAAATTGAAGTTTGAGTTGCAGTTGAAGTTGAAGTTGAAGTCGAAGTCTGATGAAGTCCCCGTGCTGGCCACAAGCAAACAAACATATATAAAAAAAAAAAAAAAGTGTGTGTGATTGCGCCTTGTGCTTGTTGCATGAATAATTCATAACAATAAAAGACAGCGGCAGCGGCAGCAACAGCAACAGCAACAGCAACATGAAAGCTGGTCCAGTTATTAACTGGCATTGTGCACAAAAAAGTGAAAGCTCATAAGGCAATCAGTCAAAACGTCATCAATAGAATTAAGTAATCAACTCGCAGAGCCGCAAAACTGACCACACACAACACACAGGCAGCCAGCCAGGCAGTTGCAGCCAGCCAACATGCGACGCAGCAGCAATATTGCAGACAATAGGCAGCTGGCAAGCAAAAAACAACTAAAAAAAACCAAAAAAAAAAAAAAAAAACGAAAACAACAACAACAACAACAGCAACTAAAAACAAGAGCTTCGCATTGATTGTGGTCAAAAAGGAGTTGTCGAGAACAAAAGGGCGAGTGGCAGGACCACCAGCAAAAAGAGTAGCCAAGAACAACCAGCAGCAAGAACAGACGGAAAAAACAGCAGTTGGCACTTTTTTTTAGCTTTTGTTGTTGTTGTTGTTGTTGTTTTTTTTTTGGCAAGTTGTTTGGCCTGGCCGACACAGTTCTGTGGTTGTGGCCAGTTAAAAGCCAGGCACGAGAGAGAAAACGAATGTCGATAAAGATAAGCAGCCACGCAGCCACGCAGGCAGGCAGGCAGGCAGGCGGCAAGCAACCAGCAACAAGCAACACAACATGTTAATTTGGTGAACTGCCTGCGCGTATCAAAGACCAACCAGAGACGAGCTCACAACTCAACTCAAAACTGCAAAACAAACAAAAATTTTGGAGATCAACCAAAAAAATATAAAGTTTTTAAGCGTGCCCTCGTGGCACGTTCCAGCTGCTGTTGCACATTGCCGTCTGCCAGTTGAACTTTATCAAGTCGAAGTTGGCCAATAAATCGAAGCTTTATTTGACTCATATTCAATTGGCAACTACCATATAAACATAGTAAGTGCTGCCCACAAGACAAGCCACAATCAAGACTATATTCAGTTCGCCAGTTCTAAAATTGATTAACTGAAAAATAGGCCAATTTTCAAATCAAAATTGAATTGCTTCAAATTGCAACTAGAAAAACTGAGCAAGATGCTTTTCGGTTGACGATTGTAGTGATCCTCAAAATGACGAATAAATGACTACAAATACACCAAAGGATGCATAAGGGAGGCCAGTGGTGAATGAAGTGAGTATTGATTATGAATGGATGGGTTTCGCTTTTGGATACCCGCAGCAATAACTTGGCAATCTTCATGTTGCAGCGTCCTGCAAACATTGATACGGCAAATAACACATAAGCCAGACATAATCAGTAGCGGAATCTGCCGATGTCTGCCAGAAGTAGAGGCAGTATCTAAGGGAAGCTATAAACTCAGAGTGAGGCACAACAGATCAAACTGGGTTGCATCAATCATAATAATTTCTTTTTAATTATCAATGCCAACACTTTACTCATATAAATATTTACGATACATAACTCGTATTTTTTTCTATTCCAATTTCTGAATATTTAACAGCTGTGTGAAATAAATGGCACTTGTTTCGCCGAGCTTTGGCGGACTTTGGAAATTGAAAACTGGCTGGCAAACTTCTCATGCTCCACTTTGATGCTTATCTGTCGGCTCTGTGCAGTTGTAAATAGATTCAACATTAAAATTATCCAACTTCAAAGCCGTAAGCTTTGTTTTTTCCTTGCGTTGCAAGAACAACAAGAGTAACTAAAAAAAAAAAGAACAGGAACAACAAGAAGAAGAAGTAGAAGTAGAAGACGAGCAACAATAGATTTTTGACGTCTGGAAATTGTGCAGAGTGCAATTTGCAGTGGCCTCCAAGTTCAACTAACATTAAAAATGAAAAGTAGAAGTAGAAGTAGAAGCCATAGCCAGAGACGAAGTAGTCGCAACCAAAGCCACAGCCAAAAGATGCAGCTGAAGACGCGGCTCGAAAGATGTGGCAGTGGCAACAGCAGCAACAGCAGCTACCCAAAGGAATGCGGCGGCAAATGAAATTGGCAAGAGAAGAGGCCAGTAAAGAAACTTGGCTAGAACAGGCATTGCCAAGACAATTCGAGTTGCGTGATTTGCGTGAGCGTCGTGCGTTGACTGACTGACAAACGGACAAACTGACAAACTGACGAACTGAAGAGACTCGCAGCAACTGGTAAACTGCCGTCTTCTGCTCTATGTTGCGGGAGTTTTTCCAGCTGCACTAAACCAAATTACAATACACACAAACACACACATAGCAATGAACATAGATGCAGTTGCAGTTGCAGCTGAATCTGCAGTCAGCAGTCAGCAGTTATAGTCAGCTTGCAGTTTGCAGTTTGCAGTTTGCAGTTTGGAGTTGCAGTTGGGTACTTGGCACACACCAACACAATTGAAATTCCTTTGGCGCAGAAATTGCATTTCACGCTGAAAATGCGTGCTCTGCGTGCAGCAGCCTAAAGTGCAACGATAGCAACAACAACAACAACAGCAGCAGCAGCATCAGCAGCAGCAGCAACAGCAGCAACAGGAACCAAGCAATTATGAACAAAATGCAAGTCGTTTTCAACATACTCTCATCTACACACGAAAATGTTCTCTTGATTTTTCTTGATATATTTTGTTAATAATATTTGTGTTTTATTCATCATTTTGTGGCAACTGCACAAATTGTGTTCATAATGCGGCAAATATTTACCTATCTAAGGTAAATCATTTTCAATGAACAGATAAAATTGGTTTTCAATGAAGAAATAGCTCAACTTGAACTTGAACTGCTGATTGATGTTGCTGCTGCTGTTGCTGCTGCTGTTGCTGCTGCTGTTGCTGATGTGGCAAATGCAATGCGATAGCTGAAAGGATTCGTGGCTTGGAGGGAGTTCAGTGAAACGCACAAAACTTTATGGGATCAGAGCTGACTGGCAAACTTTATGACATAGTGATGTTAATCTCAGCTCTGGCGGCTCTGCCACAGTCAGCAGTCAGCAGTCGGAGTTGGAGTCGGAGTCGGAGTCGGCAGTCAACAGTTGGCAGTTGAAGTCGACTCCAGTCGATGTTGCAGTTAGAGTCGCAGTCAGTAGGAGGCTGCCAAGTAGCATTCAGGGCAAAAGTGTAGGTGCGCGCCTGCGCAAGCCGCTGGGTGGCTCTGTTGATGTTGCTGTTGCTGCAACATGTTGCCGTTGCGATTGTGGGACGCAATTCCGTCATGCCACAAAATGCCGAAAGCACAACACTTGCCACGCTTAAAGCGGCTGCCGCTGCTGCTGCTGCTGCTGCTGCTGCTGCTGTTGTTGCATCCTTCGTTTTGTAGTCACGTCTTTGGGCTGCTTCCTATTCAGCTATTAGCTGGCATTTTGCGTGAATCGAATTTAATTTAGAAATACAAAATAATGAAAGAAAAAAATTAAGAAAAGCAACGCAGCAAGTTTTTTTTGTGTGGCATGCCATCCAAAAACAAAAATAATTGCTGTCAATATTTGCGGCACTGCAACTTTGTTGCGGTCTGTTTGCTTGCCAGGCTGCAACTTTGACTTCATTCTGTGTGCGATAGAGAGAGAGAGAGAGAGAGAGAAAGAGATAGTTTGCCGAGTTGTCAAAGCAAATATTCGCTTTTGTTTTTTTTACTGTTTTTGTTTGTTGATTTTTGACAGACGCCGTACGCAACTTTTTGGCCCCCACGCGGAAAACAACAAAAGCAACAACCACAACAGCAGCAGCAGCGGCAGCAACAGCGGCAGCAGCAGCAACTCATGAGGCAGCAATTTTCGCAGACTCAAGAGTTGCAACTTGCAAGCCACATTCGTTAGCCAAGTGGAGCAGGAGGCGGAGGAGGTAGAGGAGGATCTCTGGAGGAGTTCCCCCAAGTCTGAGTAAGGGCCTGTCAGGTCAACAATCTAATTACAAGTCGGCACACGCAGCTGTCGCCCCACAAAATCACTCGGCTGTTCTTTGCCGGTTAAAATGTTGTTTCGTGACTGGGCGCAGTTTTCATTTGGGCCTCTCCATCGCAGTGTTCACCGCAAGCACGCACTTAACCACTAACAGCATTAAGCATCTGAAATTTGATTATTGTAAGCCTATAATCAAAGAAACGGATCTAGAATCAGTTTACATATATAATGTTGTTCAAATGCGTT
>JAWNLC010000831.1:7205000-7232500 GCA_035041535.1 Drosophila cognata
AAGTAAATCAAGTTGGCTTTGGATTTCAGTTTGTCACAGCTGCGTTTGTCTGCTTAGCCATATTTCATTTTACAAAAAGTGCTCGACTGAAGCACACACAATTATTTAGCAATTTTCCAACTTAGATTCCAAATATTTTTGGGCATTTCCTATTGTCAAAATCATTGTGTTCATTTTGTAAAAATTATCAAATGCAGACGTTCAAACCCAAATATCGCAGTGAATAAAATTAATTATAAGAAGACAGCAACAACAAGAACAACAACAACACCACCAAAAACAAGCTCAACAATAGTGGCAACTACTTCTGTCTAAATGGCTACGAACGTAGATCGGACTCATCCGGCTGAGACGCAGTGCACTCATCGGACGCCGGGTGAGAAGCGCCTTGAACTCATCGCTGCCATGGGACACTTTAGGCCTAAAACAGCCACGCCCATTCAGTTCTACAACTACGTGCGGGAGTTTTGCATAATGCACGACTGCAGCATCGATGAGGCCATGGAGAGGACACCCGACGCGTGGACGAAACTCGGCCAGGATCAGAGGGAACTCTACAATTCGGTGAGTGCTCCAAATTCAAAACTCTTCCGAAACTCTTACTGAGAAACCCATTGCAGAAGATGCACGCGGCTCTGCCCATTCCCGTGCCGCGACACTTCATCTATCGGGCCTTACAAATGGAACGCGCCGGCCGCTGGAAGATCAGCTCGATGCCAGCGGCGAACGGTGCATCCACCATTTACTCGATGGAATCATATGCGCCGCCCATCAAACCAAGCAAAAAGCAAACACGACTGCGTGCGCAACGGCCACGCTTTGACAACCTGGCCGAATCTGCGTCGTGGTCACCGGGTCAGCCGAACAAGTTGTGACCGGATCAGCAGCGAACCCAACAGGCACCCACCCCAACCAAAAAGTGCCACAGTGGAGTGATAAGTGGGCGGCACAAGGCGCAAGACGAAGAAGATGTCGTTGAGTGGTGCCTCCAAAACAGAGTTCAGATGAAAGCATTCAAGTGGTAAGCGAAACAAGGAAAAGTCAATTTGAGTGAATTCGACTACCTTCTGCTGCCACCTTGCCACCTTAATTACTTAATTGCTCGAATCAGTTTATATTTATATAATATAATTGTCAAACTGAAATTGTCTCAATTTAAATGCCAATGGTGGTACCCCAAAGTGCGTAAGCTAGAAAGGCACACATAACTGGAAGCAGACTCCTCATTTGATTATTGAGAGTGTAATTTTGACATGGATGGAAACTGGATGTTCGACTGTGAACCAAAATGGGAATTGCTTGCTTGCAAATGGGTTCAGTTGGCGATCAAAACTTTGTCATTGGCAATCAGTTTGTTAGCCACTTGAAAAACTCGTGAAATGAAGTCGATTTTGGGTTTTTGTGTGTATATATAAAACAAACAAAATTTGGCAACGTTTCGGGAGCAGGTAGCCGCAAAAAAAAAAAAAACGCTTAGAAAACCGCAAAATGCTTTTTAGGCATTTTTTTATTAGCTTCTTGGCCATAGAAACATCTGTATATATACATATATATACATACATATATACATGAGTAAAACATACATATAGAAACTATATGCGAGGCATGTATTCAAATACACACACATGGATAGTTATGTATAGTATAGTATGTATGACTCTACTTATGTATCTGTGCCACGATGTTCGCCAGCAGTTGATGAACCGTTATTCAGGCAACGCACACCATAGGCAATAAAACATTTGCGTTGCTGTTGTTGTTGTTGTTGCTCCACAGACAACTAACAACAACATCAACGAAAAGACAAAAAGATAAATAAAATCAGCAAAAACCCAGCAAAAAAAAAAAACAAATCGCAAATCGCAAATAAAAAAAATTTAATTTCGTTCTCTTATTTTTTTTTGCGAATCGGCACGCAGTTGCCAGTTGAGCATTTGACCTAAATACACTGCCTGCTAGTGGTTGTTGTTGTTGTAGTTCTCAATAGGCTATACTTAACGCGCTTTTGTGCGTCGCCATAAGAGACAAAAAAAAAAACGAAGGCAGCGAAATAAAATAAAATGGCAAATAAAAAGAATTCGCTGTTAGATGTTGTTGGTGCTGTCGCTGCTGCTGCTGCTGCTAATTTCGCGAAAAAATAAAGAAAAAAAAATAATAATAGTGCGAAAAAAGCGAATTCTATTCCGCGTTCGTCGGCGGCCGAAAAGCAGGCATGAAATGAACAACTGTACACAAAAAGCAAAAAGTCACTGTCGACGCTAACGCTGACGGCGACGGCGATGTGGACGTCGACTTCGACAGCGCGTCACTTTGACTCTTGTTCTTTTGCTTTGGCTTTGCCTGCTGCTGCTGCTGCTGGTTCTGCTGCTGATTCTGCTTTGGTGCCTGCTAAATTTATAGCCACTTACGCATGACGCCAAAAAGCAGCTGACAAAAGCTCGCACACATACACACACACACACACACACATGAAAGCTGGCTGCGTTTGCGTGGCTTTTGACTTCTAACTGCTTTTATAAACAGGCAGCATAGGCACACACATGCACACACACACACTCACACTCACACATGCATACATAGCGAAACGTAGGCGCTAACTAGGCGGCCAACTAAACTTAACTAGTGCCCTCTGCTCTGTGTTGCCAAGCTGCGAAGGCGCAGCAGCAAGCAGCGACGATTACGCAATGCGTTCATTGCTTAACGCACACACACACACATACACACTCTACACACACAAACACACACACACGCACAAGCTAAGAGGAGCAGCAGCACCAACAACAGCGTTTTTGTTTCGTTTCCGTGATCGACGCGTTTGCAAAAAAAAAAAAAAAAAAAAATAAAAATAAACAGTAAAAAAAATTCGCAAATGGCAAAAGTTGCGTTGCGTGCGACCCAATTGGAAATTAGACACACAAAGGCAGCAAGCGAGTGACAGAGGCGAACGAAAGAATTTCTAGTGACAGATGTACTAGCCTCAAACGCCCAAGCACATCTCAATTCTCCAACTTTGTGGATAATTAGGAATACATAATATATATATATATATATATAAATATATATATGTAAAATTTGAATAACAATATATGTATACTCTGTATATCGAAATGATTCCATTTTCAGTATAGCTTTTTTTTTAGCTTTTGTTTTTTTTTTGTTTTTTTTGTTTGTTGTTTTTTTTGTTTGTTTGTCAGCGTTAGAGCATTTAATTTTTGAAGTCATTTATTTTGTGGACTCTCCGAAGCGTTTGGCCTGTCATGTTGCCCAACCGAAAAGAGAAATTTTGCAGTCGGTTGTGTCTGTCGCTGACCTTTGGCTTGACCGTGGGCGTGAGTTTTGCGAAAAAAAAGCATTAAAAAACAACAAAAAAAAAAACGAACGTCGAAAAAAAAATTAGTTGCGAAAAATGTTTCTAGCGGGTTTGCCGGCCAGTTGAAATTCAATGCTATCTACGCACACACACACACACACACACACACACACACACGTACACCAGCGCAATCTGCGCAAATTAGTTCAGTGGGTGCCTGTGTGGCTGCTTCTTGTTGTTGTTGCTGTTGTTGTTGTTGTTGCCAGCTGGCGCGGCGTCATTTAAATTTAGCTGCCAGCGCCGTCAGCCGGCAAAATTAAACATTGAAAATCATAAAGAGAAACAACAACAGAAATTCGCACATATCTGTCCTTGACACACATTGCGTATACGCAATTTACGCAGCCCGCTCGTTGCGTGTGAGTGCGTGCGAATTAGCGGCCCGTCTATGTGTCTATGCGTGCCTCTCTCTGTGTGTGCGTGTGTGTGTGTGTGTGTGTGCGTGTGACCTACTTACGTATCTGTCAGATACAGATAAGAGCATATGTTTTCAGCGTTCGCATATGCGAAACTAGTCGTATCAGCAGCTGCTTTGCTGCTCCTCCTCCCCAACCTCTTTCACCACTCACTCTCTCTCTCTCTCTCGCTCTCGCTCTCAGTCTCTGGCGGACCGGAAGTGTTGCCGCTTTTCGTTTTAGGAGAAGTGGAGGTGCATTTGGTCGGGCATCTCTATCGAACACTCTGCTGCATTATTGGCATTGATTGATCGCGTCGCCTTGCCGGCAGTTCAAAAGGTGCAACAACAGACAAATTGCATGGGTGCAACCAAAAAAAAAAAAAAAACACCTTTTAAAAACCAAAAAAAGATTAAGACTTGCCCAATGGCCAATGGATTTTCAGGCAGCTGCCGTAATGGCAAATTAATGGGTGGCTAAAATGTTGGCCAAAGATCAGCCAAGTCAACAGCTCCTAACAGCCAATGAATAATTATGCTTTCATCAAATGCAACAATTAATTAACTTGTGATTGACGCACTCCTGGAGCAGATCAATTCCCTCATGCTTATATTTGAGCATTTCGCGAATCAGCTGATATATATCATTGGGTTTCCAATTGAACAGACTGGAATAGCCTAAGATGGTACTAAAATACAGTTAACATAATCCACAGCGAGCAGATCTGGAAAGTTCGCAGCTGAGCATTAAATATTTCAGGGGAAGGAATGCAGATGATATTTTAAGAGCATATTTATAAGACCATATCTATAAGCATCAGGAAGTAGAAAAAGCGAGACTACAGTTATACATAAACGATAAATATGTTTTGATATGATATGGATGCATACATACATATATTTTGCTCTTAATATTTCATGGAATTCATATTTTATCAAATGCATTTCCAGTTAGCACTGCTTGTTGCATTGTTGTTATTGTTGTTGTTGTTGTTGTTGTTGCCTCTGCATTTTATTGCTGTTTATTTTGCAGTCTATTTTTATAATTATAGTTTTTAATACATTTCTTCGATATGTACAAATATAATATATATATTTTTATTTACATTCTCACTCTCTCCTCTCTCCCCTCTCTCTCTCTCTATCTCTCTCTCATTCTCGATATCTTTCTAATGTCATGCAACTGGTACGCTGCGTACGTGCCTTAGGCTCGACTCAACACAAGGCGTATGTATGTATGTCACTGTACAATAGATAACGAACTATGTATGTATGTATGTATGCGTGTATGTATGTATGCGTGTATGTATGTATGTATGCGTGTATGTATATATGTTTGCATATGTTCAATGCACGTAGTATATGACGAATAAGCAAAAAGAATTTGTCATTTGCTGGCAAACGCACTCTTTCTCTCTCGCTCTCGCTCTCTCGCTCTCTCGCTCTCTCTCTCTCTCTCTCCCTCTCTCTCACTCTCTGTGTGCTCAACTGATAAACGTTCCAGTTTAATATATATATATATATATATATTTTGAATAGATGTGGGGGTTGGTTTTCTTACTGATGTTCTCGTTGTGAAATTCCAAACGATAAATTCCAATAAATTGCGAATGCAACCAAATCGTAAATACACGGGAAAGTGGAAAGGACCTTCCTTGAACCATCATAATAATTATGATCAGTTAACATGCACTTTTCTCATTGTTGGAAAGTGTTATTTTTGCGTTATTTGAGTTTCTTTCGATTGGGTTTCTTCTTCTTCGATAACTGATTAATCGATCGACCGATAAGAGGGAGTGTTTTGGGGCAGCTGGTTGGTTCTTTTTAGTAATGCGCATGTGATCCTTCAGGTCCTGCCACAACCCAGAGCCGGGCAGAAACTCAACAAATGCAAATGGCGGACGACGCCGATTCTTCAGATCGACAAGTGTGACTTCACCGCACTTGTGGAAGAGGCCCTGGTGCGAATATCGGCTGTTTGTTAAATATGAAATGCAGCAGATAATTTCCAATTGTAAACAAAACCCAATTTTGTCCCTCAGAACCTCTGCTGTCACGGCAATTACGCAATTGCGGCTAGATTTGGGGCCATATGTTTGCCAAACATGCGAATTGTGTAAGCAGCAGCAGCGGTAGCAGCAGCGACGGCGACTTGGGCAGCGACGCCAGCCGAGCGCAGAGCGTAAATTGCAAAGAGAATTCGCGAATTGGTCAAAAAAAAGATCACAAAATAAAAGCACAAATACAAACAGGCAAACAATATTCACAAACAAACACACACACACACACACGCACAATCACACACAGACGGCCGTCAGCTTTTGGTGCTCTTCAACTTGACTTTGAAAACAAAATGTTGAGAGAGCAGCGCCGCGCAGAACAGAGCGAAATGTTTGCGAATTGTGCGTGCGTGTGCGAGCGAGTGCGAGCGAGTCTGAAGTGGGCAATCGCACTGCTCGCTCCTGTTGCTATCGCTCGCTGCTCGCTGCTCGCTGCTTGATATTTTGGCAACATTTTTAATGTCGCGGACCGGCCTCATTTTGCTTGTGTGTGTGTGTTGGTTGCGGTGCGTGCGATCTTGCGAATATTTTGTTTTATTTTATTTTTTTTTTTGTTTTTTGCATGCGTTGTTGCTGTTGTTGCTGACGCGTGGCTCACGCACTTTTTTTTGCAAGGGATTTTTGTTGTTGTCTCGCGCTGCCGACGTCGTCAGTTCATTGACTTTTTGTGCGTGCGTTGAGCCTATGACTGATGTTGTTGTTGTTGTTGTTGTTACTGCTGTTGTACACAATTTTTGTGCGTGTCGTTGATCTTTCGGGTAAAACTAGCAACAACAACAATAGCTACATTTGCCTGCAGGTTCAATGAACTTTTTTGCGTTTGGTTTTTTCGCTATTTTTTTTTTTTGTTTGGCGTTGCTGCTCTCGTTGTTGTTGTTGTTGTTGTTGTTGCCTCGGCGTTTGAGCAAAACTATTTTTTTGGCAATGTTGTTGCTGCTGTTGTAACACAAAGTTCAATAGACTCGCGAATTTTATGCTATATCTTTCGCTGTCTTGTTGCTGTTGGCTCTGCTCGGATAGTCGATTGGGCCTACTGCGTGAATTAATTAACGGACATAGTCAATGACTTGTGGCGCTTCTGAGACTGTTGCTAGCGATGAGTGACGCATACAAATTGGCGATCAATTTCGAATCGTGTAACAACAATTGATTACTAGTTACAATAAGATTACAAGCGAAATTCCGTCAGTGGATTGATTAACCCTTATGCATGGCCATCATATCAGAGACATATTGATAATAGATTTCTTATCAATGTTAGCCTAAATAAATAAGATAAAGCCACAAAGTTTTGGTATGTATTTGTAATACATTTGAATTCCTCCACATTATTCAGCGTTTTTAACGAAATTCTCGAGATATTTGACAGTTTTTGTTACTACTACATATTTGGAGTTTAACATATTTAAATCTGAATATGTTGCAATAAATTGAAATAATTTGGAAACATGACTTTTGATGCATATCTCGAATAGACCGATTCCATCAGCAACATTTCTTGCATTCTCGAATGTGTGTCTACCGAATGTAGAGTTGTTGCATGTACATTTTCCCATAAGGGATCACATTCGGCACTTGCAGAATTAATTATTTATTGAAGTAATTTATTTCTTAATAATTTATCAATTTTAATTAGAAATGAAATTTAATTCTTAAAGTTTAAATATATTTCAATTGAACATTTTGTGAACTGAAAATGTGCCACCTGCCATCTGCTCGACTCGTCAATACCCTATATCATTGATTTGGAAGTATGTCACGTGTGTGCCCCATCGGCATAGTTAAACATAGATCAGACTAGCTAAAAAGCTGTTCTTCTCCTGCTTCTTCATCGTTTCTGTTGATGGAAACCATTTGTCTTTTCGCTGCTATCATTTTTCAAACGCATCTCAGACAGAACCGCAATTCTTTCAAATTTATGCAGTTTGCTGCCAAAAAAAATAAAAAAAATAAAATAAAAAATAAAATAAAAATAAAAATAAAACAAGGGCAAAACTTTCGAAAGTTATCTGGCCATGGGAAATATGCAATGACCGATGGATACGGTGATGATACCAGGTTTCTGCTTGGTGAAATTTTAAATGTCTAATTGCGGCAACAGTTGCTGTTGTTGCTTGTGTTGCTGGTGTTGCTTGTGTTTGTTTCTGTGTGTGTGTGTGGCATATATGCATGCATATATTAACTATGTACTTAGTTGGTCCCCTTCTGTTGTATTATTATTATTTTGTTAGGTTTTATTTCACTTGCTTAGTTTAAGTTGTGGACTAGCAAGAAAGTTGCTGGAACCGGATTTATGCAAAATTCGAGGGCTACAAATGACATAAAACATGCAAAGAAATTTCATGGCAACTTTTCACTCATAAAATAAACAAATAAAAAACGAATATAATTAGCTCGGTGCTGCTTAGGAGCTGCTTGTCAGCGGGTTCGTCGTTGTCTAAGCTACTTTTTCCCAAGGCGCCAAATTAAATGCAATAAATAAGTAAATAAGTTCATTTCGAAGATGTGTGTGTGTGTGTGCGGGTGTGCGGGTGTGTGTGTGTGTGTGTGTGTGTGCGTGTCATCAGTTGGAAATGATTATGTAAGTAAGCGTAATTAAAACAGCAGCAATTGCAGCGACAATAACTACAACAACACCAACAACAACAACAATGGCTAACTGAATTAACCTTGTTCTAGCCCAACGGAAATTGCACACACACACACACACACACATACACACAGGGGGCATGCAAACGCAGCGATACATTTGTATCTTTGTTTGTATCTTGTGAGTCCTTGGTTATAATTAATCCACAATTGCAAACACACACACACACATAGCTAATACACTCACACCCACACACACACACACACACACACACACAAACAGACACAGTTAGCACGCAAGCGTCCAATGCTTTTTTTCCGTTTGTTTTTTGTTGTTTTTTTTTTTTCGGTTCTATGAGCCGTCAACTGTACGCAAAACGATCAGATAAATTGGCATTGGCACCTGGCTGGCCAACTCCATGGAGGCTCCACTGGCTCCATCAGCTCCATCCAAATGCTAATTGCCAATGGGTCAGCCTCAATTTGGCTTGCATGTCCACGTCGCTGCAGTTGCCATGCATTGCTATTAGCTGAAAAGTCAGCCACAGAATATGTCACGCAGCGACAAACGATTCCAATTCTCGCCATCTCACTCTCCCTCTGTCGCTACTCTCTCTCTCTCTCTCTCTCTCTCTCTCTCTTTCTCGCTCTCACTGAAAGCATACGCAACGTGTGCAGATATAAACTATATTTTTTGAATTGCACATTCGCGTAACTAGAACTGTGGCAAAGGTAACAATTTATTGAACTGATTCCAGTTAGCTGAAAATGAGTCAAGTCAATGGGTTCAAAACTGAATCAGAACTAGTTCTATATGCATTTATTTGAACATGTATTTAAAAGTGACTTCGATCCGATTCAAAGTTAAAAAAAACTATTCCAAAAATATTGTTATTCTTTGAGCTTGAGCTTGAATAATCGCTAATTTGGTTCACAACCATTTCGTTGACTGCCCTGGTATATATATATATATATATATATATACATATATATATATATATACATATATATATATATGTGTATGTATATATATTTGTGTTAGCTATTCAGCTAATGTTATGCATTATGATGTACAATATTTGTCGTTGTCGCTGTGTAAATTAGAAGGCGGCTGCCAGATAAAAGCAACAACAGCAACAGCAATAGCAACATCGACAACAACAACAACATCGACAACAACATCGACAACAACAACAACAACAACAGCAATAATAATAACAATTGAATAACGCAACTGAGAAATGCGCAATAATTGATGCACGCAAAATGCAATTACGAATTGAGTTGCAAGCAATAATGCCACAGGCCGCATGCAGGTGTTGCTCATGCTAGAGCGAGAGGGCATGCATTGTATAAGTGGGTAATGAGTCGTAGGTGAATGGTTGGCCACACTAAAGCGAGTGGTTGGGTGGTGGTGGTGGTGCTGCTGCTGCTGCTGGTGGTGTTGCTGATGGTGTTGGGGGGAGTAAGTGCTAGCTGCACATAATTGCGTTATAGTTTGTAGTTGTTGTTTGCTGTTGGCAATGTGAACACGATAACACGCACGCAGAAATGCCGCAGTTTTAGGGTTACCATATTGTAACAGCAGCAGCAGCAGCAACAGCAGCAGCAACAACAGCAGCAGCAGCAACAACAGCAGCAACAGCAATAACAATCACATGCGCACGCTCTCACTGCGCTTCACTCTCTCTCTCTCTCTATCACTCACTCGCTCGCTCACTCACTCACTCTCTGTTTCTCTGTTACGCTCTTGCATTTGCATTTGTTGCAGGTCTCTTGCTGCAGTCTCTTAAGCAGCCGGCGAACTTTTGCGCACACATTTTGTTTGCCTTCGCAATGCTTATTAATCACTTCCTTCTTGCGTTTTACACGCGCTTCGCACCGGCCACTCCGCCACTGCACCACCCACCGCCCACCACCCACCATCCACCACCCACACCCCTCCACTCGAGCACCTTACGAAGTAATCAAACATCCCAATGTTCACCCACCGCCCTTCCACCCACACTCAAGTCCCCTAAGTACCAGTGGCGTCATGCATTTTGTGCATTTGTCAGCGAACGACAGCGACACAAACACACACACACACACAACCTTGAGGCTTATCAGAAGAAGGGGGTAGGGGTAGGGGTAGGGGTATTGCTTGGCCATTGGAAGTTATATAAATGCTTAATTATGTGTGCATAATAAAGCTAGACGCCTCCCCCGAACTGCTTCAACTTTATAATTTGTCCTGATTTCCAAGTCGCTGCTTGATCGATATTTATCAATTATGTATCGATATCGACACAGAGACTCTTTGTGTGTCAACACCTGCCATCGTAGTGCTTTGCTAACCAGCAGGAGGAGGCTAGTAATAAATATAGGAGTGGCCCACACTTAAACATCTCTCTCTGTGACATTGGCAATAAGATGTGTTGGGGCTCCATCGCATATACATAACCCAACAAAGTCGAGACCTCTTTGAAATCTTGAATATGATGGAAGAAACAATCATGTTGCATGTTTCTCATCTGGAAATGTTTTCAAATACTACAATTTTCCGATTACTAAACGTTCTCGAACATCAACTTGCATCAAATCGACTTTTTGGAAAGGTTAAGCTGAGCAAACTTCACCATTTATTTGACTAGTAGTAGTGATAAATGATCAATTTAAATAGTAATTTATAAAATTATTAATTATTAATTATTCATTAATTTTTTTTTTAAATTTTCAATAAATGCCAACTGTTAAAGTTTGCTTATCATCAATCAGCATTGATTTATTGTGTTCCAACAACATTTGTAACTATATTTGAAGTATTTCAACTATTTGTAATATTTCCAATTTATTATTGTAATTTTGTAAAACATATGTGTTTTTATTATTATTATTATTATTATTATTATTATTATTATTATTATTATTATTTATTATTTTTTAACGACTGAAATTTAAGTTAATACTTTTCAGCACTTTGCACTTTGAACTAATTCTTACTAATTATTTTTCTGATTGGTTTTTGTCTGTCTCCAATTCGTGCAACAAATGTTGCATCATTTTGCATTTAAATAATTTATTTTTATATTAATAATTTTAATTTTATTTCGAATTTAATTGAATTCAATTTTCTATTTTTTATTTATTTTTTGTGTCGACGGATTTTAGATGACAACAAATAAATAAATAAATAAATAAATATTTCTGTTTATTAGAGTGTTGCCACAAGGTTTTCTCAGTCAACACTCAACAACAAGGAGGGAGATCCACATTCATGCACTCATTCATTCATTCATTCATTGATTCGTTTGGTGTGATCGCTTGATGTAATTCATTCATACGCTTCACACGCTTCCGCATTCACTTGCAACAAGCAACAATAACATATGCATAAGCCGCCAATCAACAGTTTTATGCAATGCACACACACACACACACACACACCCACATATTGGTATATATTTGTTAATAATGATATTTATTTATTTATAGTGTTTTGGTTTTGTTTATTACCTTTTCTTTAATCGAAAACGCGTGCTCAGCTGCGCTGTTTGAGAGTGTGGGGCGTGCACAGGGTACGCGTGAGGCGCCACCTTTCATAACGGCAACGACACGCAGCTCACACGCCAAATGATTAGCGTCAATTACGTATAAAATTCATACACACACATACATATATAATACGTGCTTTGATTGCGCCCAGCTCCCCCCGCAAAAAAGCACTTTCCACAGCGATTAAAATGTTCGCCCACGCACAAGAGATTGTCTAGACTCTTTCTGCCCAAGAAAGTAACTGTTTGTTTTGGCTGAAACGCATATTGTACTATCAAGAAAAGTGGCTGAGCAGCAAACACACAGCACAACGACAAGTGAAACAAAGCGGCTTCAATCATTTGAAAGTTGCAGCACTTTCCCCATCTTCAAATCTGCATAAGCTTTGTGAATCGTTGAATAATTTGCATAATTGTCAACCCTATACTACATGTATGTAGTGTATATAATATGTAATATATGTATGTAATATAATATGTAATATATGTATGTAATATAACTGACAAAGAACGACATCAGATACTCAGTTTTTCATAGTTTACTTAACTGCAAAGATCTGTGGACTTGCGAACGATCTCCAAATCTGCAAGACTTTTTGAAGAAGGAAACTTCTGCAAAAAGCATGAATCAAGTATCAGGATCAGGAAGCGAGGAGTCCATCTAGCCATGTCCAGAAGTCTGTCTGTCCGCCTGTGTGAACACCAATTTACACCAATCTCAGAGACTATGAGAGCTAAAGACTTCCATTCTCGTCTATCAAGTTAACTTCAGTGCATCGATAGCTTTGGCTGTTCCGCGACTATCGATATAAATCGATTGATGATAGCAATAAAAAGACTAGTTTTCAAAATATATCGATTCTTTATTTGATTGAGTATGCGTCAAAACTTCACCACAACTGTTGGAAAACACACACACAAAATGAGTGTACGCCCACTGTGAAGTGTGTTGCTTTGAATATCTACAGGGTATGTACCAGTCGTGCGCTCTCTAATTTGCCTTATTTTATTATATGGATTTTGCTGAGTTGAGGCCTCAACTCTTGCATTGCTTTGCCATAAGCAACCTTTCAACTGCAACTGCAATGTGGAAACTATTTGCACTAGTCTAGTGCTGCTGCTGCTGCTGTTGTTGTTGTTTGTTTGCTCGTTGTTTGTTGTTGCTGTTGCTGTTGTTGCTGTTGCTGTTGTTGCTGTTGCAGTTCGATTCGAACGTCATTTGCCATTACTCGTAAATGTCACATATTTATGCTGATGATAACGGCGCTCTTTGCCGTTTCAAGCGTGCGAAACTGGCAAACGCTGCTGCTGCTGCTGTTGGAAACGATCGCCCCTTTGGCACTCCCCTTCGGACGATCATGCAACAATTCGCTGTCAACAAACAAAACGCAGCAAACGCTGTGCACAAAACTCTCTAAAAATGACTATAGTAAAATTGATTTGTCACGCTGCGCATAAATTGCACATAAGCAACTGTTATTGTTGCTGTTGTTGCTGTTGCTGTTGTTGCTGTTGCTGTTGTTGCTGTTGTTGCAAGTGCTGGAAGCCGCAGTCATTGCAGTTACTTTGCAATGCTTTTCAATCAATAGAAATAACCTTTTTCCATTATTTTCTTTACAGTTTGCTTGAAGTTTAGCCGGGCTGGCAATGTTTTTGTTTTGGCCATTTTGCCATTTCATCAATTAGGCGTTAATTTTTGCAGCTTGCAATTTAACGGTGCTAACGTTTTATTAATGAGCTAACGCATTTGGGGCCTGGGAACCAGCTAGACAAACCCGTACAACAAATACAACAACAACAACAATAAATATGCAATTTTCTTAAATACGGAAGAAAAACTTAAATAAATAAACGTAGTCAAGGCCAAGGTCAACAGTATACAGTACAGATTGGCTAAAAGCGAGCACCAAAAGCTGAGCACTCGAACAACAAGGGTTGTTCTTGGAGTTGTGGTTTTCGTTGTTGTTGTTGTTTTTGTAGTTGTAGTTGTTGTTGGGCGGAAGTGAGCGACGTCTGCGCTTTGCTTTTGACAATGGCAAGTGAATGCAAAGATCGCAGCAAAAAAAAAAACAAAATGGACATGTGTGTGTGTGTGTGCGTGTGTGTGTGTGTGCACAACAATTGCCTGGCTGCGAAGGTTTCAATTTTAATTGAAATTTTTTTCTTTCTTTTTTTTTGCGCAATTGCAAAAATTGCTTTAATTAGCCACAAAGCGCGCGTGTGTGTGTGTGTGTGTGTGTGAGTGTGTGTGTGCGTTAGTATTGGCTTATTTTGGCTGCAGCAATAATCTCAGCAAGTCACACACACACACACACACACACACACTCTTACACACATACACTTACACACATGCCAACTGTCAGCCGTCATGTCTGCTCGAGCGCTTTCTGACGGACAGCTGCTAAGCGGACACGCCCCTTCAGCTGTCCGCCTCCCTCAAAGCACAATGCATTTTATATGCTTCTTCATTGATTCCCAGCAATCAAAACACAAAATATTAAAAAAATGTTTTCACCATTTTGCCAAAGTTCTCATATTAATGACAGTCTCCTTGGGCAGACAGACGAAAATCCCTTTTTTAGGAGCGCTTCTAAGCTCTGGATTTGGCAACTATTTGAAATGCTTGTTGGTGTTGGTGTTCACTCGCGCTGAGTTTTAGTAAAATGCTGCAAGTATTTCAGTGGCAAGTCACTCAAGTTGGGAACGAAGAGGTCTCGGACTTAAGTGCCTGTAAATGCGATAGTTTCTGAATCTGAATCTGAAATGTTAGTTTTCAGATACACAATAACTTTAGAATATTAGAAAAAAGACAAGAGAGAGAGCGACACAGACACAGTCTATATTTTCGAAAGATACTTTCGAAAGATTTTCGAAAATTCAGTGCGAATATTTGTGTGTTAAGAGAACTGATTTGAAACTTACCTTAAACTAAAACACTCGCCAGTCGGGCGTTACCCGTCCAGCAATCCATAAGTTTCAATTTTCGATTGATTGGTTTTTGTTGTTTGTTGTTGTTTTTGTTTTGTTTGTTTGTTTGTTGTTTTTGGGCCGTCTTTGTTGTCGTTGGTGTTTATGTTGATGTTGTTTGTTGTTTGTTGCTGTTGTGGTTGTTGTTATTGTGGTTGCGTTCGCTCTTCTTGTTGTTGCTGTTGTTGTTGCCGCTGCAGCAGTAGATGTTGCTCTTGTTGTTGTTGTTGCTTAGTTTGTTGTCGCTTTTGGTTTCGATTTATTTTGTTATGCTTTGCTTCTTTCGCCTTGATTTTGCTTCGTTTCACACTTTTTGCACACCGAAAATTGTTGCGTTGAATGCGTTGTACAGCACTGTTGTCCGAAAAATAACCGTAATTTGAATGTTTTTTGCTTTTGCCAAGTTTGTTGCCCAAAGAAATTGTTCAATTTGTAATCATTTTATATGCTTGATTCTGCTGTTTGCTTTTCTTTTCATTTGTTTATATATTATTTTGTTTACTTATGTTGTTGTCGATAAAAATTGTAATTGGTCCAGTTGGTTGCAAATATTTCGTCGAAGTTTGCTTTCAAGAATGTGGGTGCAAGTGTGTGTGTGTGTGGGTGTGTGGGTGTGTGTGGGTGAGTGTGTGTGTGTGGGTGTGTGTGTGTGTGTGTGTGGGTGAGTGTGAGAGAGAGAGTTGGTTTCAATAGCCAGAGAGCGCTGCCAGAGTTGTAGCGTGTTGATTCTTGTTGTTGCCGTTATCGATAAGCTTTTTACTGAGTTGCCTATCGATCCGCCGAGATTTCGTGTGTGGTTTTCTTTAAGTTTTACACGCTTTCTTCTTCGTTGAAATTTAGAATTTTGAAGAATATGCTGCAATGACATTGGGAAGAACAAGAAAATGTGTAAATTATCAAATAATTAATAATAATTATTATTATTAATTATTATTAACTGTATTTACTTAGAGCTATTTTACTTAGGTATACGCATAAATAAATCAAATATCAGACACGGGTGATGGTGTCCTTTGCACCTGTGCTACCTTTAAATTTGCACTTCAATTTATTTCATTTCCCAATGTCCTGCCGCAACTTCCGGTTTGGAATCTGGTTACACTTTGCTTTAACTCTCATTAAATCCGGGCGTTGCAAAACATTAAAACAACAAAAGCAAAACAAACTTTTGAAAACACTGCACACAAAATAACCAGCAGCAACAACAAAGCTCAAATGTAGGCTATGGCAAATGATACAGATAGGAGAGCGAGAGAGATAGATAGACAGAGAGAGAGAGAGAGAGAGAGAGAGAGGGTGGGTGTGCAAATGGGGGTGGGCGAAGAACTGCAGCCAAACAATTTGATGTAAAACTTTCACTATTTTAATTACCTAGCGCAAATTGTTATCGTTGTTGTTGTTGTTGTTGTTGTTGTTGTTGTTTTGTTATGTTGCAGAACAACAAAAGCAATAGCAACCAATGCCAAAGTCAGTTTGTTATTATTGTTGTTGTTGTTTGTCGCTGTCTCAAAAAGTCTGGCAACTGTCTGCGGTTGCTTCAAGTGCCCTGCAATACAAGTGCAACCAGACACACACACACACGCACACACACATACGCACACACGCACACACACATTCGCACAGCGGGTAGACGCATGCATGAAAACTTTTGTGCAGCATTGTTTCTACTGTTGTTGTTGGGGCTGCAACATGTGGCAAGCTTAATTAAGACGTTGAAAAGTCAAAGCGACAATGTCAGCAGCTGAATTATGAGCTCGAACACCAACACCAACAGCAACAACAACAACAACACCAACAACAACAGCAACAACAATAAACTAAAAACTTTGATTTTTGTCAACTTTTGTGGGGCGTGACGTCATCACCTAGAATTTATTTGTTGCTGCAGCTATTCTTGCAGCATATTTTAATCAGCTGGCAGCATCTCGTATCAACTTTATCAGCATCGTGAGCGCAACAAGCCGTCTCTGAAAGTTGTGCTGGCATTGAAAAACTTTTACTTTGCCGCATAAGTAGGTTGCACCCAAACTCTCTATCTGTCTCTCTTTCGCACTCACTCTTACACTCTTACACTCTCCCTCTCGCTCCGTCTCAGTCTGTGTGCTGCGGTTCGGTCTGGCCAAAGTTCAAGTTCATGACAAAAGTTGATAATCTTAAAGCACAAAATGAGCTCAAATTCCACTTATGTTGACATATTTTGCCTGACATCAAATCGATATTCGAACAACAAGTGAATACTCATATGAATAGGTGAATAGGTATTCGAATATGTTGGATTGCATTGCGCCGAGTCAATTATAACTGCAGGCCTGTGCTGAGAGCAGTTTGCTGAAGCTTAAGTTTTATGCATTTGGAAAGCGCCTTCCACAACTTCCGCTCTGCTAACTCAATGAGTTCTTTTCAGCCAGGTCTTCACGATCTGCTGGGGTTTCAGCCAGCTTTACTCTCGGAGGCAAAACAGTTGCTGCTCGGAATGCAAGGAATGAAAAGGAAAAGCAACAGCAACAGCAGCAGCAGCAGCAGCAGCAGCAGCTGAGTGCAGTCTGGGCCAAGTCAGTAACAGCCAGTTAGTCAGACAGTTAGACAGACAGTTGGACAGTCTGGAGTGGGGTAGGGGGGGGTAGACAGGACGACTGTTAAGTATAAACCAATGCCAGACAGTCAGTTGGGTTGGGGGTCGAGGTCGTGTTTGGGTCTGGGTTTGGGTACGGGGTAGTCACAGTTGGGACAGACAAAGGTTGTTTGGTATTTACTAAACACGGCACATAGAGAGTAGATGTCTGTGACTAGACGCTGTCTGTTGTATGCCACCTTACAATAACTGCCACCCCGCTCCCCTAACCCACACCTGACCACGCCCCAACCTGCCTGGCTGCCTGCCTCTTGAAAGCGACTCAGGACTGCAACCCGCTGACGACGACAGCCTGATGACTAGCTGCTTAAAATGTCTGCACAGCTGTTTGATGTGTGTTGGTGTGTGTGTGTGTGTGTTGCATCAACAGTTGAAGTTGCAGCCATTGCAGCACACACAATGCCATCGACATATTTTTTAATGTTGCCAGACAGACAACACAGCACAGCACAACACAGCTCAGCACAGCACAGCACGGGACAGGACACCTAGCCAAAACAGACAGACAGACAGAGAGAGAGAGAGAGAGAGAGTGAGTGAGAACATAAAACCCCTCGACAGTTAGTCGCAAGTTGCAAGTTGCACGTTGCACAAGTCGCAGGTGAATGTTGTTGAGCGTGCGGAATGCAACTTGAAATGGGGCAGCTCGCAACGTTTCTGCACACACACACACACGCACATATATATATATATATATGTATATATATATATACATGCATATACAATTTGGTTTTATTCTTGACAATGCAACGTCGCGACGTCTTGTGTTTTAATTTCGTTTTCTTTTGTGCATACTTTTATTTTTGTTGTTTTCATTTAGCATTTATGTTTGGCTGTCTGCTCTTATCGATTGTGTCGCACACATACACACACACGACATATATATATATATATATATACATATATAGTTATGATAAGCAAGGACTGGAAGGACATTTGTGCCTCTGCCCCGGCCTCTGCCTCTGCTCCTGCCTTTACCACTGCTACTGCCTCTACCACTGCTCCTGCCTCTGTCCCTGCCTCTGCCTCTGCCTCTGCCCCTGCCTCTGCCTCTACCTCTGCCTCTACCTCTGCCCCTGCCTCTGCCTCTGCCCCTGACTCGCTCCACGGTTGCCATGCGTGACCGACACTGTTGACAATAAATTAATGCAATTATCATTAACATCATCATCTGCATTCAATTGGGTTGCACAACTTTTAGCAGCAACTGTGCGTCCCTCTGCTCGTTGCTGCTTGTGCCGCTTCTTCTTCTTCCACTCCTTCTTTTCATTTTCCACAGAAACAACAGCAACAACATTGAGAAACTGCCTGTCTTGCCGTTTATTAGAAACTGCGGAATTTCTCAGTCAAGCGTTGACGGTTGCGCGACAAATTCGTTGAATTTATGAAATTTTAGAAGCCTGCCTCAAAAGCAAAACTGCAACAAAAAGTGAACAGTTTACTCAGCTCGAGTAACAGGGCACATGTCACGAAATTGCAGTTTGCATATGAGATATCTGGCAAAAACACACACACACACTAACACACACACACACACACACACACACATTTTGCAATGGCATCTTGCACAAAAGTTTATTGGATGACATAAGTCCCCATAAATATATCGCAACTACTCAGCAAACAAATACTTTCCGAGAGCACAGCTAATTTCAACTGAAATACTTCTAATAAATATTATTATTTATATATTTATATATATATTTATTTATATATTTATATATATATATAGTATTTTATTTGTATTCCATCGACTTTATCACTTAAGTACCATCTGAGCTAGATTAAACTGGGTCAAACCTTGCCCGAAAACCAAAAAAAAAATACAAATTGAAGAAATTGGCATATCGAAATCAAACTCCCAATAATAATATATAATAATAATATATAATAATAATATATAATAATAATATATAATAATATATATATAATAATAATATATAATAAAATATTTGACACATTTTCAATGATTTTCATTTGAAGCAAAATCAAACAAATAAAATAAAATAATTCATAGATCGGCAGCTATGCAAAATGGTGTTGAGCAGCGTTGAGTAGTGTTGCACAATCCTCAAAAAAAAGAAGCAAAAAACACATATACAATGATCATCTTCTATTCGGTGAACGACAACTTTTGGTGGAGTTGGCTTTAAGCAGATTTTATTGAACTTCTGATTATATCGTTGGCTGGCAAAGCGCCCGCCCCGAATTGCTGACACTCTGCATTTCGCTTGGGGAGTGGGAGTGGGGGGGTGAGTGTTCGGTTCTGTCATTTATGTTGTGGACTCGGGTCTCCGTTTTGGTCAGTCAGTCAGTCAGTCAGTCAGTTTCATATTCTCTGGTCGCTGACGTTGACTTTTGAGAGCGGCAATTTTGTTGCCTCCGATTGTTGTTTGCAATTCTGCTTCGTCTTCTGCTACTTCTGCTTCGTTTTGTTGTTGTTGCAAGTCTTGTACTCGCATTATTTACAACAAAAAAAAACAAAAAAACACCAACAACAAGAAAACAATAATAATAAGTTGGTATTCTTATTTTGTGTTTTGCCTATGTGTATTTCCAGGAATTCCGTCACTGATACGCTGCCATAAATGCAACTGCACCAACAACGAAATATTATTGTTGCATTTTTCACAACGTCATTTTCTGGAAATTAAATGCAGTTTTCGAGACGGCTGGGGCCCCCGGGGACGGGGGGGGGGGGGGGCAGCGTATAAAAAAATAACAACAAATTATTGTTTGTTGTACAGTAATTTATGCAAATATTGCAGACGCGCTAAAAAGCAGCAGCAACAAGGGCCGCACTTCCAGCACACGGGTGGAGGTGGGGTTTGACAGAGGTGACGGGCGGGTTAGTAGCTGGGTAGGGTAGGGTTGGGTAGGGTAGGAGGGGGCATATAGGTCTCTCTGGTCTGTCATGCAGTTCGTTGCTGGGTGACCAGGTCTGTCACTCAGTTGGACGCTCTTCGCCGCCGCCACACAATTGAGCGTGGGGAAGGCAGCAGCAGTTCCAAGTTATTCACAATAGTTGAAGACGCACAACAACAACAAGAACAAGAACAACAACAACAAGAACAACAACAACAAGAACAACAACAACAACAAGCACAACTCAAAGAAGTAATCACAAGGCGCTAAGCTCAAGGAGTGAGTGATATGATTGTTGACCAACACTGAGTGTCAAGGCTTGCTGCTTGCCACAAATAATTACTGTTTGATTACAATAGATAATTCAAAGAGCTCCTCCTTTTCTGGTAACTACACAAAATAACGGTTTCATAGCTATTTTTAACTGTTAATTAACATTTTCGCACAATTATTATTATTATTTCAACGTTTTATTTGTTCACACGAATTCAGTTCAGCTTTCGACTGCTGCTTCATATTGATCGTTGCAATCAAATAATTTGGTATATATATATATATGTATATATGTATATATGTAGATATTTATATATGTACTTTATATGCTAATAGGAGCCAACATATATTTTGTCGTAGCTTTTGTTGCTTGTTCTTCTCATATTCTGTTGGTGACCTGGATTGAACCCTGAGACAGAAGCAGTCGTTTGATGGGCGTATTGCGTAGGCTTTTAACAAGGCGCCACTTGGGGCATTGTCACTTGTGCATTGAGTAGGAGTGTGTGTGTGTGTGTTGGTGGGTGTGTGGGTGTGTGTGGGAATGTGTGTGGTTTTCGACATGTGTTTGCGGTTGATGCCGCCTTCTTCTTTCGCACAAACACTTGAGCACGCATTTGGCGGCATCGTCAGCTGCCACTTGTGCGTTTTTTTCTCTTTTTTTTTTCTCAAAATGCAATCGATATGTGGAACACACGCATCCATACACACACACACACACACACACACACACACACGCTCGCACACACACACTTGCGAACGTACATCGGGTGGCCTCAAATAATTAATAGTAATTTATGGCGCACAACTTTGTCGCAGGCACTGCAATTAGAAGCCGTCTTGTCGAGGCTCCTACAAAAAGGAGACCCTACAAAATTATGCATAAACGCATTTTAGTGCGCCTACAAGTAGGCAATGCCCACTGAGGATGTCGCGTCGGCGTAACTACAAAGGGAAAGGAACGGCGACGGGAAACGGGTCTTACAGATCAGGAGACCCCGGCTCGGTGGGTGGGAGTTGATTCTATGACTATGTGGCAAAGATTATATTTCAAATACCCTGTCGCGACATAATGCGCGAGAGGGGTTGCGGCAGCAGAGGCAGGTGCCGCGAATGTGTCATTAAAAATGAATTAGCATAAATAATGTTGAGCAACAATTTGCGGAAATCAATGAAAATCGAATGAATCGAATTCACACAGGGTATGGCGTAGTCGGACACGCTGCTAACATCACTCGTTGATTTATTATTTTTTTTTTTTTTCAGATTTATGCTTTTGTTGCATTGCGTTTCTCTTTTGCTGAAGTGCACTCAAAAACGCACTTCTCGCTCGAGACGGGGCGGAAGAGGGCAGGGGGCACAGGACTCGCAAAAACTTAGATGCACGCAAAGCGCCTTTGATCCTGGCGTCGCAGCCAGCAACTAGCTTACGCAATTTTGAAAAAAAAAAGATGAAGAAAAAAAAACGCAAGCAAAATATATAAATGCAAAAAGAGAAGATTGAAGAGTTTTTTACCGACGCTGACAGCAGCAACAACAACAACAACAACAATGCTCGTTGACAAAGGCAACAAACAACAATAAACTTGAGGAAAAGCACCCAGGGGAGTCAGCAAGTCTATGGTGGGATGAGGGGGGAGTGGTGGTGGGTGCGGCTGCGGGTGCGCCACTGCCTGGGCATAGAGATAATGAAAGGTCGTCGAAGTGCGTTGCATTCCGTCCGTGCATTGCCATCCACGTTGAGTTGATGCTCTCCCGCCTGCTGCAAGGGAGTGGGCAAAGCGGCCTGTGGCAAGGAAGGACCTGCTGTGCGTCCTTGATTGTGGAATGACAGTGTGTGTGCGTGTGTGCGTGTGTGCGTGTGTGTGTGTGTGGGTGTGTGCGCGAGCACAACTATTCGAGGATTAAAGAAGCTCTGCACCACCTGCTGGCATGACAACTCTGAAGATTAAAATCTCGCAGGAGCCTCAAAGCATGCCTAGATTATGGAGCTACATATATATATATATATATATATATGTATATATAGACAAACTGAATGTAATTTACAACACTCTAACTATGCAATTACGCAGATGAGCTATTCATTATGAAGATGCACACAACGGAGATGTGTTGTGCTCCAAATTGGAACTCCGCACGGAGTAACCATTTGCACTTCTGCTTGCCACACAATCCGCAAATAAATCGACTTGGCATTTAGATCGTTCTTCAAAAAACACAAGCCATTTTTTGGCTTTTAGAAATATGTTTCTCGAAATTGAAAACAGTAGGAAAATGGGTCGAATTTAGCTGGTTGCTGCTTTGCGGGCCAAGTAATTCAGTGGAAATTATATGAAAAATAATATAAATAAAAAAATAAAAAAAAAGGCGCATATCAAAAGCCACTCCTTCAAAATTGGCTTGACTCTAACTCCTTTGACAGGATGGAAAGTTGCAGCACACACTCAAGCTGCATTCAGCGGCTGATAATGATGATGTTGATGATGATGAGTATGCATTATTGCTGCTGCTGCTGTTGTTGCTGCTGTTGTTGTTGTTGTTGTTGTGGTTGTTATGGCACTCGGCTGTCTGTCAAAGTCGATTTGTGTTGACTGTCACAAGTAGCAGTCGCTGGCCCGATAAGCCGCGCATCCTTTGACAAAGCTCAGGCAAAGCTAGTGCAAGTTGCATAAAGGGATAAAAAGGGGAATCCAGCTTTCATATCTAATTTCCGAGCAAGCAACGCAACAACAACAATAATAATAAGAGGAACAACAACGGCAACAACAGCAGCAACAACAGCAGCAATGCAGCAGATGCAAAAGCGCAACGCGGCCCGCGACAAGTGTTGCAACTGTGCCGCCGAAAAAGCGCCGAAAATATAAAAATAAGCTAAAAAAGGGGAACAGGACATCTGTGTGTGTGTGTGTGTGTGTGTTCGTGTTTGTGCTTCTTGGTGGGGTCCTGGCCAGTTTCAAAGTTGACCATTACGCTTTGTCGTCTGCCGGCGTTAACTGTGAGCAACAGCAGCCGGCGCTGCCCCTCAGCCAGGGCTAATAAACTCAACTCAAAATGCGGCCGGAAGTGCGTGCAACAGCAGAAACAGCAGCAACAGCAGCAACAGCAGCAGCAGCAGCAACGCAAATAAATGTCCCAAAAAGCAACAACAAAATGTAATACAACAACAAAAACAACAACAACAATAAAAACCCAAAAAGCTGCTGAATGAGCCCCGAGCCGCAATAGCCCTGAGCCTCTGCCGCAGCACAAGTGGCATTTGGGGTCGTATCGTCCTCGCCAATTTGCTGTTGTTGTTGTTGTTTTTGTTGTTGTTGTTGTTGCTGGTCGTCAACACGCGTTCCACTTCACAACGCACACACGCGCTTACACACACACACACACACACTGAGCACACACACACACTGAGCACACACAATCGCGTGGATGCAATTGCAGTGAACGTCGCCAACCCCGAAAAAAAATGCCAAAAAATTAAAAAAAAAAAAAAATATACAAAAAAAAGAAGAATTGCCAAAAATTACAGAAATATACATGCGATATACAATACACCAACTGTGCAGGGAGTCCTGCGTTGCAACAGGGGTTTAGCTGCCAGGAGGGGAGTGGGGCGGGGGACGGGGGACGGAGGGGGGGTCTGTCTCATTGTCGGTTATCCTGTCGCGGCCGCTGCATGTGTTTAACCCCTTTACTTTATTTTTTTTGCGTTTACTTCTTCGTTTTATTTGGCTTTTTTTTAACAATACTCCAGTACACGGAATGTGTTACAAACCGGCCACGTCACAAGCACACACACACACACACACACACACACACACACACACACACACACACACACACACACAGCGAGAGAGTTATACTAAAACCTTACCCAAACCCAAGCGGAGGTCGCAACTCAGCCAGCGAGGCAAACTCCGAGGTGTGTGTTGCACCAAATATATATATATATATATATGTATGTATATATATAATAAAAGTGGTCTCAGCGCCAGACAGGCTCTGTTCTATTTATGTATAAGTGTGTATATACATCCATATATATATATATATAAATATATATATATATATATATTAGATATGATATTATATTGGGTTTTCCTTTGCGCTTGCAGCTTTCATTTGCTGGCTTTTCCTTTTGCACACAATTTGCCCAGACTTAATCGTCTGGCAACTGAAGCTTTTCCCTTTGGGCTGAGGGGGGTGGGGAGTCGAGCCTTGCGGGGGTTGGGGGTGGCTGGCTGCATGTAATTGAAATTGGCTTTGATTGATCGTTTGGCCAGTTGTGTTACATATATATCTGGAAATGCAAAACGAACTTGGGAAATCTGTGAGTGATATTTCACTGCGTATTTACTCTTGATTATTTTCCAATTTATTTTCCCATTAAAGAGCGCAAACGAATTAATGATTAATAATAATTAATTAAATTTAATTAATTATTTATTAATCTTAATGTTATGAAGTGCATATGAATGCACTGCGACGACCTGTTCGATCCATCTTTATTGTGAGCAAACAAATTGGAAACTGAATTTTGGATTTTGGATTAGAGGATTACTCGACTGTCTATATACTCCAGATAACGCCTAGATGAGCGTAGAACATTGACGGGTCGTTGTTGGTGCTGTTGTTGGCCTTTTTGTATTATTTGGTTTTAGCTTGACTTCACTTCAGAAGAATGTTGAAAGTTGCATTTGTTTTGTCGGAGCTATCGGAACCGAAATAAGTCCCTACCGGCAGTAAGCATATTTGGGCAGGGGTTTTAGCGACGGAGGCAGGTGGGTTATGGAACCTAATAAAAATGCATGGAGTATACGAATTTATGTATGCACATGAATACATACATGTGTGTAAAGTCTTTCTACATGTGTATGCCGTGTGGCAAGAGACAGCTTAACCAAGTTACCGCAAAAAATGCGACGGGGGTCTCTGGGCTGGCGAGAGGGGCAGCGGGGTCGCAGGGCAGCGGGGTCGCAGGGCACAGTTCGCCGGCACAGAACGGCAGGTCGGGAAGCGCTGCAGCAACGCATTGCCAAAAAATACGAAAAATGAGTAAGAATAAAAACAAAAATAAAAAAAGGGAACGAAACAAAAATAAAAAACGAAGTTGCACACACAAAAATTGGGACAAAACAAAAGTTTCAACGGGTCGAATGGTGTTGATATCCTCATGGTGGCGTTGCTAGCTCCTGCGTGCCCCTCTTCTCGCCCCACCACTCTGCCGTACCGCTTACCCACTGCCACTACCACTGCCACTGCCACTGCTACTGGTAGCGGTGGTGCTGGTGATGGTGCTGGTGGTGATGGTGGTGGTGGTGCTGGTGGTTAAAATATGCTGCGCGCCGGCGTTTCCCGTGTGGAATTTTAAAGCCACTCATCAGCGTTGCATTTGCCGCTTTCTTTGTTTTTTGCGGCTCTTATTTTTTGGGCATTTTTGTTCGTTTTGGGCTTTTTGTGTTATGTATTTTGCTTTGCAGTTTTTCGACAGCGTCGTCGGCGGCGTCGTCATCGTCGTCGTCATCGTCGTCGTCGTCGTCGTCGTCGCTGGCGGCATCTTCGTTTTATTTTATTTTATGCAATATAATTCGTCGCCTTGGCCCCGCTTCTCACTTTCCGCTTCCCGGGTTTTTTTTACTTTGCTGCCCTGCAAAGCCCCGCACACCACCACTTCCCTACGCCAACCAACCATCCAACCATCCAACCATCCATCCATCCACTTCACTCTACTCCACTTCACTCCACTCCTTTCCACTTGAGTCCTCCTTTTCTGTTGCGACTGTTTTTGGCAATAAGCTTTTGCCAATGCCGCAGGGTTGTATTTGCATTAGCGTTCGTTCTCTAGGAGGGGGACAAAATTATTTTTTTTTTCATATACATACATATATATGTACTATATATATACATACATATACATATATATATATATATATATACGTAAACATATGCATGTATATTTTTGTGTGTTGCTTTCTTGCTTCTACCCTCGCTGGCAGAGTTTCACTTCTCCAAGCTTTGAAGCGTTGCAACGAGTTGCACACACACACACACACACACACACACACACACATGCAGTCTGTGTGTGCGTGTGTCTGTTCAAGTGGGGCGGGAGGGGTGTAGACAAATCTGAGAATCTTACGCAAACGGAGCTTTAATAAGCAGCATTGAAAACTCAGCAACAATATTTGGCAAGCTATTGTATCAAAAAACTAACAGCTATAAAAAAATAAAATAAAAAACGAACAGCTACAAAAAAATGCAAATCAAAAACTCGCCAATTTGTATTTTACTTTTTGCATTTAAATAACTAGTGAAATGATTTAAGATTCAAACTAAAGTTACAATCCAAATTATAAAAAATGCAAAAAGTAAAATAAAAAATTTGATGAATTTGATGAAACTAAATCAGATCAAATATAGTTAAGAGCTAGAAGATATAGAAGAAAATAAGTAAAACGAGAGAGAGAGAGAGAGAGAGAGAGAGAGAGAGAGAGAGAGAGAATAAAGACTTATCTAATCGGGCTCAGAGATTTCCTGGAGTCTCCAGCGGAAGTTTTATTTAAATGTTTTTCTTTACTTAAATTTGTATTTCATAAAAATATATTTGGAAAATAACTTTAGAATTTTGGCAACATTTACTATTTGAAATGAAGCAGAATATTGACAATATATTTGAGTGGCACAGGTCAACTTGCACCTTGCTGCTCGCACTTGACTGCGTTTATTGTTGTTGTTGTTGTTGTTGTTGTTGTTGTTGTTGTTGTTGTTTATTGCTCTTGTTATAGCTGACATATTTGTCACGCTGCCTGTTGTCGTTAGCATT